>CM060954.1:152795768-152803268 GCA_030765055.1 Mantis religiosa
ACTAGTGATCAGCCTCGCTCTGTCCCTTCATATACAATAATTAAAAGGTTGGTTGTAGAGTTTAAAATGGGACGTACGAATAATAGTGATGAGCCTCGCTCTGTCCCTTCATATACAATAATTAAAAGGTTGGTTGTAGAGTTTAAAATGGGACGTACGAGTACTAGTGATGAGCCTCGCTCTGTCCCTTCATATACAATAATTAAAAGGTTGGTTGTAGAGTTTAAAATGGGACGTACGAGTACTAGTGATGAGCCTCGCTCTGTCCCTTCATATACAATAATTAAAAGGTTGGTTGTAGAGTTTAAAATGGGACGTGCGAGTACTAGTGATGAGCCTCGCTCTGTCCCTTCATATACAATAATTAAAAGGTTGGTTGTAGAGTTTAAAATGGGACGTACGAATAATAGTGATGAGCCTCGCTCTGTCCCTTCATATACAATAATTAAAAGGTTGGTTGTAGAGTTTAAAATGGGACGTGCGAGTACTAGTGATGAGCCTCGCTCTGTCCCTTCATATACAATAATTAAAAGGTTGGTTGTAGAGTTTAAAATGGGACGTACGAGTACTAGTGATGAGCCTCGCTCTGTCCCTTCATATACAATAATTAAAAGGTTGGTTGTAGAGTTTAAAATGGGACGTACGAATAATAGTGATGAGCCTCGCTCTGTCCCTTCATATACAATGATTAAAAGGTTGGTTGTAGAGTTTAAAATGGGACGTACGAATAATAGTGATGAGCCTCGCTCTGTCCCTTCATATACAATAATTAAAAGGTTGGTCGTAGAGTTTAAAATGGGACGTACGAATAATAGTGATGAGCCTCGCTCTGTCCCTTCATATACAATGATTAAAAGGTTGGTTGTAGAGTTTAAAATGGGACGTACGAATAATAGTGATGAGCCTCGCTCTGTCCCTTCATATACAATAATTAAAAGGTTGGTCGTAGAGTTTAAAATGGGACGTACGAGTACTAGTGATGAGCCTCGCTCTGTGGAAGTCACAACTACAGAGATCATTGAACAAATTCATCGTCTAGTACTGGAAGACCACAGATTAAAGTTGTTTGAGATAGCAGAGGCTGTAAACTTATCAAAAAAACGTACAGGTAATATTTTAAGTAATCTTTTGGCTTTCACAAGGTCTGTGCAACATCGTTGCCGGTTTTTCGATATATGATCAAAATTTGAGAAGAAAAATTGTTTTTGTTAAGAATTTGGAACTCTGCTGTAGAAATCGCAGTGAATTTTCGTGACGGCTTATCACTATGTATGAAACTTGTATACATCACTACACTCCAGAAAGTAAATCGGAGTCGAAACTGTGGTTTGCGTCAGGTGAACCAACTCCAAGAATTGCAAAGTGAATTTTGTGGCATGTACAGGGAATTATTTTTGCTGATTACTTGAAAAACGGTAAAAGTATCACTGATGACTACTACGCAAGCTTACTGCAACATTTGATGTGATGTGGTAAACAGAAAAGCTGTCATTTGGGAAATAAAAAAATCTTGTTTATTCACGACAGTGCTCCGGCCTATAGTTCAGATATTGCAATGAGAAAAATATGTGAATTAAAGATAGAATTGCTTCAGCATCGATCCTGTTCGAGAGATCTAGTACACAGTGACTATCACCTGTTCCCGAATCAAAAATGTCTTGGAGGACGAAGGTTTCACAACAATGGGGAAGTCATTGATGTGGTAAAGAACTATTTTGAGGACCATGATAAATCGTACTACAGAGAAGATTTAATTAAATTAGAACAACGATGTGACAAATATACAGTGGCTGCAATGGAAATCTTTACATGTATTTAAAACAACCAATACTGACTTTACATGGATTTATTTTGAACTTCTCCGTACAAAAATTACTTGATCATATTTCTCTTTGCTTGTATTACCTTTATGAGTCTCCTGGGCATCGTATCTGCTGGATTTTCAAAATATTTGCTGTCCATTTCCAGTCATAGCTTCAACACCTCCTGCAGCTCCTTAATATTCCACGCATTTTCTATTGGATTTAAGTCACGGGAGTTACCAGGCCAGTCAAGTACAGGTTTATTACTCTCTTTTAGGAACTTCTGAACTTTCTTTGTTCTATGAGCAGGGGCACCATCATGCATAAAAGGCTGACACTAATGAATTGGCCAAAATGTGACCATATACTGTTGCAACACTTCTAAAGAGTTACTTCCTTTCATTGTTACATTTTTAGGGAGAAATTACAAGCCACTTCTACCTGAATTGCCACTAAGGCACCCCATACCTCACACTTTCTGGATGTTTAACAGTTTTGACCGCAAACTTTGAATCATATCTAGACACATTTTTCAGGCCTTCTCACCTTTATGGACTTTTCTCTGACCAATTTGAAAGTTCTTTCATCAGAAAATATTACTCTGCACCAGTCCTTTGGTGTCCAGTGCTGATATAATTTTCAGAAATGTACTCTTTTCTTCATCATAGCTTCTTGGCAGCCCACCAAATTTGTAAACCTAATTCTTTTTGAAGGCGATGCTGAATAGTCCAGATTGCAACACTTTTGACCAGTTCTGGATGATTCTTTTTTATCCCTGCTGCTGTAATCCATGGATTAGCTATCACTTCATATTTTAGAAGATCATCAGTCCTTGGAGAAGTCTTTCTTTTACCACCTGAGCCTGTCTTTCGAGTTGGTGTGGTGACACATGGCAAAGGTGCTGCTGCATTGTTTAGGTTGTAAATGGCTTGTTTTGAATCCTTTAGATCAGCAGCTATACGAGTTACAGAGGTGCCCACCTCTAACAGAGTTAAAGCACAAGTCTTCTCCTCACAAGTGAGCTTCTTGTGTACCATTTTGTATATTGGATGCAGAAATACACACTTTGGAAAACAGCACTGAGATAAAAAATCGAATGACAACAACACACAATAAACAACTTGCTGTCAGGCACGTATTTAGAAGTCAATTTCTACGTTGAAAGATTTGCTTTTAAAAAATAATTAATCAGGGATGTGTTTTTATCATGTTAGTAAAAGATAAAGACACATGTAATATATTATATTCACATGACTTTTTCCACCCAAGCTTCTACAAATTGTTTTTGTAGAAAGGCTTTGCACATTTTACATTTGCTGTTCTTATAACTGGGATAAAGTGATATAAGCAGTAATCAGATATTTGAAAACTGAACCATTGATTTATGCATCTGAAGTGTTAGTTCTCCTTGAACGAAAAAGGGAATAGGAACTCAAAAGTTAAAAATTACATACCTTTAAATAAGTATCTCGACATTCTAACCTACAGATTATAATACAGAATTGGTTAACATTGTAATATATTATTATCATTGATATTATTTGTGTATTTTAACAAGTTCTACAGCTGCTATGCAGTAACTTTTGTTTATTTCTTAAATAATTTCATGTTTGCCTGACAGTGAATAGAGACGTTAAGATGAGAAGCTTGAATAAACTTTTTTGATTTATTTTAAACTAAGTTCTATTTCAACTATTTATTAAAAGTTTGAACTGATAATTCATTCGGGGGGTCCGGACCCCCTGCCCCACCTTAAATACGTCCCTGCGTGTTGTATGCAAATACCAGAGAAAGTCTGAGACTGGAGCTGATAATGAAAGGAAGTTGCTGCTGTGGATTCAAGAATCACGTGATTTGCAGCTTCACCCACCATTTTGTATAGTGGTGGGAGAAGGACAAACTGAGTGTATTGTCTATGTAAATATAACGATTTCCATTTCGGTGACTGTATTAGACTTTCTGGAGATTATGTTGAGAAATACGGAATTGTTTTTTACTCTGTGGTCCGGGACATATCAACCGACCGTCGTGTCATGGAGTGTTACAGTGGTAGTGATGCAGAGGTAGGGAAGTGATGGGAGGTTGGTTCATATACTTAACAGATCTTCAAAGAACATGTGGCAGTGGAGGTGAAGGTGACACACAATGATTTCATGTTCCAAGTTGTTTATGACTTTGACGTCACTCATTCAGTAACTTTCTGTATGTCGTATTGTAATACATGTTGGTACTTGCTCCAGTTAGTTTATTTCGCAGATGGAACTCCATACTCCACAGATATGAGTCCATAAAAATCAATTACCACTGTTTTAGTGTAAGAGCAGTCTAGGGAGATATGTTGGAGTTTGTTTCTTAACACACCAAAATATTAGTTCCAAATACACGAGATACGTCCAGAAGTAAGTCCTGTTTGGTAATAAAATTATATTGTGTACATATACAGAAATAATTATTTATTGCACAAAATTCTACAACTCTTAAACTACTTTTCCACATAACTGCCGAAATTTTGCATACATTTGTCATAGCGAGGCACACGTTTTTGTATAGCTTCTTCATAGAAGTTTGCCGCCTGTGTCTTCAACCAGTTGGAAACATTTTCTTTCAGCTCTTCGTCATTGTTGAAGTGTTGACCGCCAAGGAAAGATTTGAGATGCAAAAACAGATGAAAGTAGCTAGGAGCGAGGTCAGGGCTGTACGGGGAGTGGTCAAACACGTCCCAGCCAAATCCCTGTAGGATGTTTTTCGTCGCATTTGCAGTGTGTGGTCATGCGTTGTCGTAAACAAACACAACACCTTTTGAAATCGCAAATTTGCCGATAAATTTCAATTGGTTTCACTTTCCTAGCATTGAGAAAATGAATCACAGATCTAATTTCACAAGCGACGGGATTTTCAATCAATACCGACATTGTAAACAAGCACAACAAAGCGTACGTGGCTCACAGCGATCTCACAATGGCGCACGTTTCTTCTTCTTGATACACAGCGTCTATTGCGCATATGCGGAACTGCGATCGCAGCGCTGCAGTGAAGATAAATTGAAACAGAACTTACTGCTTCACGGAAATGTGGTCTTTGGCGCCTGCTATGGACTTGCAATGTTTTCAGGACATCCCTGTAGTATTGTCCAGTTACTGATGTGTGTGCAGGTACAACATTCTGATAAACCATTCCATGAATATCAAAGAATGAGATGACCATAACTTTCCCAGCAGAAACAACCACTTTTGATTTTTTTGGCGGTTGGTGATGAAGGAGATTTCCACACTGAGCTTTGCTGTTTGCTCTCACGATCAAAATGATGTAGCCAAGTTTTATCAGCAGTGATTACGTTTGAAATAAACTCCGGATCTTCCTCTCACATCAACTTTAATTGCATGTTACCTCCATTGCAGCGGTAGACGATACTGAACATGTCTGAACTTGCCTGCTTCTCACAGGCGGGAACCACGAGTACCAACAATGAAACTACTACGGCGTGTTTGTATAACATTAAGCTAACATTAAGCTAACAGATATCCATTACAAATTCAGTACAATAAAATTTAACATAGAACATGCTGTATTATACATCCTGTACAAATACATGAAATTGCTGACCTTAAGATTTACTTGCTGACTCAGGTCCCCTGACCATAAGCCTTTGGTTTTCCTGAGCAGCTTGGTCTCATTTCCTCCTGACCTTTTCTTCTTTTATCCTAATCCACTTTTCTCTTAACCTATATAAGAAATCTCCTATACATCTATTTTTCTTTTCTCCCATCCCCGTTAGCTTGCGTACCGCCAATATCTCTTTACTTACACTGTCCCATTTCTTATCCCATATTTTTCTCCTGTAATTTGTTAACTCCTTACATTCTATTAGCTAATGAACAGTGCTCTCTTCATCTCCACAAAATTCACATATTCCTACCTCATTACTTCTCAACTCTTTTAAGTATATTATTCCTACTCTCACCCATGCTATGCCTTCTCTTCCAGTTTTGCCACATTGATCTATATATTTTTCCCTACCCCATTCTGTCTTTAATTGCTTATAAAATTTCAAAGATATCTTTTCTTCGATATTTTCCCATATCTCTTACCTATCTATGTCTTGTAGTCTAGTTCTCACTTCCTTCCTAAAACCGCTATAGTTTGTCTGCTGTGCTCTCCATAGATCTCCCATGCCTATCTTGGATACCGTTCTTTCCAATTCCGATCACCGACTATATGTATTTTTGATGCTTTTCTGTTGCTTCATGCACAGATTCAATAATTCGCCTTTCTGCCCTTAAATACACTTATACCAGAATTTTAATATTCTCTCTATCATTATTCCCCTCCTTTTTGTATTACCCAACTCCAGCAGTGCCACTTCTCTTGGAGCCGATTTAGTAGTTCTTTGCAAAACAGTTCTTACATCTGGTCTAATTGTGTTCCTATCTCTGATGTGCCGCATACTTCCACTGCATACATTGTTCTGGATTAAGCTAACAGAATATAATAAGTCTGAATTTTAGTGCGAAAAATTATGACCGTAAAAAGTTATGAACATTCTTTATAGAACAGCCCTCGTACTAGCTGTGCAGGCTACTACCCGGAACTTATGAGGCAACCTTCTACCCCCTCCAGGCGGCCGTAGCCAGGCCCGAGGTACCCGATCTCCCACGGGTGTCGGGAACACACTGCTCCCACGAGTCCAACCCAATCCGAACAATTCCCCAACGGGAGGGGCTCGGCAGTTCGGCCCGAGATTCCTCTCATGACGTCAGAGGTACCACGAGTACTAATGCTCCGCAGGGCCCGCACCACGGCAGCTGAAGGGGACGGATCCCCTCCCCTACGGGAGCACAGTAACTTCAGGTTCGGTGTTTGCAAACTGCAAAACACAAAAGGCTTTCTGTTTACTACTCGCCATCTTTGCTACTACCGCTGTCTAGCGGATTGCGGCAGAAACATTGCACGCACATGCGCACTGCGGCCAACAAACAAAACTGATTGAGTTGCTTTTTCATTTGTCGTATCATTTATAACTATAATAAATATTATAAAGAGTTATAAGCTCTATATTCATTTATATACACTCTGTATTTGACGTATCGTAAATTTGGCGGCTTTACCCATGTTCTTAAGGGGCTAGCTACATTACCTTGAAGCAATTGTTTTGTCAAAGAGCGGTTCGCAGATTAGGATACTACGAACAGCCCCCGGCGGATTGTCCCACAAAGAAGTAATAATGATAAAGGCAAAGATAAACCGCTTTCGCTGAAAACTTATAAATAGATAATAAGTTTAATTCGTGAAGGATTACGAATTGGTTGCCCTTCTCGGGCATAAGACACGCAGCAGGTGCCATCCTCTCTAACAGAAACATACTTTTTATTTTTATCGCTTCCCCCACACACAGCTGCCTCCTCAAAATTGTTTCCAGTTCATAAGCCGCTTATACCCAAGAGATGGGAGACGAAAAACGCTCTGGATTGAAATGAGCATTACCAGAAGAAAAAGAAGACCAAAAAACATATTCCTTTTCTCGTTTTGGCTCTGGAAATATGTAAATAGCGAAACAGACATTTTCATCGTGACTCTTATTGCTCGATCTACCTCGTGTTAATACATTACTGCTAGACAATCGACAATCTATAGAACTCTTATGTCGTTTGTTTAACCGTGCAGTAGGCGCGTTGTCTAGATTTGTCCACCACGTACTACA
>CM060954.1:152808268-152932394 GCA_030765055.1 Mantis religiosa
ATAGTTGTGATTTCAACTGAGCGAGGCTCATCACAAGTGCTCGTACTCCCATTTTAAACTCTAGAATCACATAACGACCAAAACATTTGACTATCACTTAAAGTCTACTGTATTCCCTTGTAACTACAATAAGATAATGTTTATCTTGAAGTAGATAGAGCAATAAGTGTTTGTACAAGAGTAGAGAAAGTCTTGTATACATCACATAACGACCAAAACATTTGACTATCGCTTAAAGTCTACTGTATTCCCTTGTAACTACAATAAGATAATGTTTATCTTGAAGTAGATAGAGCAATAAGTGTTTGTACAAGAGTAGAGAAAGTCATGTATACATCACATAACGACCAAAACATTTGAATATCACTTAAAGTCTACTGTATTCCCTTGTAACTACTATAAGATAATGTTTGTACAAGAGTAGAGAAAGTCATGTAGACATCACATAACGACCAAAACATTTGACTATCGCTTAAAGTCTACTGTATTCCCTTGTAACTACAATAAGGTAATGTTTATCTTGAAGTAGATAGAGCAATAAGTGTTTGTACAAGAGTAGAGAAAGTCATGTATACATCACATAACGACCAAAACATTTGACTATCGCTTAAAGTCTACTGTATTCCCTTGTAACTACAATAAGATAATGTTTATCTTGAAGTAGATAGAGCAATAAGTGTTTGTTCAAGAGTAGAGAAAGTCATGTATACATCACATAACGACCAAAACATTTGACTATCGCTTAAAGTCTACTGTATTCCCTTGTAACTACAATAAGGTAATGTTTATCTTGAAGTAGATAGAGCAATAAGTGTTTGTACAAGAGTAGAGAAAGTCATGTATACATCACACAACGACCAAAACATTTGACTATCACTTAAAGTCTACTGTATTCCCTTGTAACTACAATAAGATAATGTTTATCTTGAAGTAGATAAAGCAATAAGTGTTTATACAAGAGTAGAGAAAGTCATGTATACATCACATAACCACCAAAACATTTGACTATCTCTTAAAGTCTACTGTATTCCCTTGTAACTACAATAAAATAATGTTTATCTTGAAGTAGATAGAGCAATAAGTGTTTGTACAAGAGTAGAGAAAGTCATGTATACATCACATAACGACCAAAACATTTGACTATCACTTAAAGTCTACTGTATTCCCTTGTAACTACAATAAGATAATGTTTATCTTGAAGTAGATAGAGCAATAAGTGTTTATACAAGAGTAGAGAAAGTCATGTATACATCACATAACGACCAAAACATTTGACTATCACTTAAAGTCTACTGTATTCCCTTGTAACTACAATAAGATAATGTTTATCTTGAAGTAGATAGAGCAATAAGTGTTTGTACAAGAGTAGAGAAAGTCATGTATACATCACATAACGACCAAAACATTTGACTATCACTTAAAGTCTACTGTATTCCCTTGTAACTACAATAAGATAATGTTTATCTTGAAGTAGATAGAGCAATAAGTGTTTATACAAGAGTAGAGAAAGTCATGTATACATCACATAACGACCAAAACATTTGACTATCACTTAAAGTCTACTGTATTCCCTTGTAACTACAATAAGATAATGTTTGTACAAGAGTAGAGAAAGTGCAACATAAGGTGTAGGTTGTGTCGGTATTACGGTAGCAGGGCAAGTGGGGGCTGTTGCTCTGTCAGTCAGTTGTTTCTTTCATGTGTTCCGAATGACGTTTCTAGTAAATGAATGTGTGTTGTTTATCGGTCTAAAAGCAAACCTTCCATTCTGCTGTTTCTTGAACATCGTGGATATTAATTACCAAATAAAGCGTATTTCCTTTGAAAGCAAAGTCTGTCTGTACGCAATGGGGAATCGCAAACTCGAGGGGCTGCTCAGCAAACGAAATGCCGAGGGGTGTGAGGGGTTGGTCGTGGTGGAATTAATCTACGGAATGGGATGAGCTTGTCACATCCTCTCTTGTCCACTACTTCATATCCCGACACAAGTCCGGCGTATGGAGCAAAAAGGGACTACATACATCTTTGTCTAAGCGTGTACGTGCATTTGCCTATGAAATTATCAACGAAAAATTGAAAACGTGAAACTTATCGTTCAGGTTTACAATGATTGAGGAGAAACCTCGCTTCAAAAAACTACATGCGGAATGTATCTCTATTTTTTATATCCTCAAAATGACCCTAAGCGACTTCAATTAAACTACTGTATACTAATATTTCTGCAATAAATGTAATGGGCATATTGGTTTTATCTCAGAATCTACTCCGAAGTTCTCTTTATTCTGACTGACTTTTGTATAACTGATAAACTGTAAGGGATAGACAAAATATTACTACATAACAAATGTATATCTTGAATTTTCTGTGAATGTACTCAGAAGATCTCTTTATTCTGAATGACTTTTGTATAACTGATAAACTGTAAGGGATAGACAAAATATTACTACATAACAAATGTATATCTTGAATTTTCTGTGAATGTATTCAGAAGTTCTCTATATTCTGAATGACTTTTGTATAACTGATAAACTGTAAGGGATAGACAAAATATTACTACACAACAAATGTATATCTTGAATTTTCTGTGAATGTACTCAGAAGTTCTCTTTATTCTGAATGACTTTTGTATAACTGATAAACTGTAAGGGATAGACAAAATATTACTACACAACAAATGTATATCTTGAATTTTCTGTGAATGTACTCAGAAGATCTCTTTATTCTGAATGACTTTTGTATAACTGATAAACTGTAAGAGATAGACAAAATATTACTACATAACAAATGTATATCTTGAATTTCCTGTGAATGTACTCAGAAGATCTCTTTATTCTGAATGACTTTTGTATAACTGATAAACTGTAAGGGATAGACAAAATATTACTACATAACAAATGTATATCTTGAATTTCCTGTGAATGTACTCAGAAGTTCTCTTTATTCTGAATGACTTTCGTATAACTGATAAACTGTAAGAGATAGACAAAATATTACTACACAACAAATGTATATCTTGAATTTTTTGAGAATGTACTCAGAAGTTCTCTTTATTCTGAATGACTTTTGTATAACTGATAAACTGTAAGAGATAGACAAAATATTACTACATAACAAATGTATATCTTGAATTTTTTGAGAATGTACTCAGAAGTTCTCTTTATTCTGAATGACTTTCGTATAACTGATAAACTGTAAGAGATAGGCAAAATATTACTACACAACAAATGTATATCTTGAATTTTTTGAGAATGTACTCAGAAGTTCTCTTTATTCTGAATGACTTTTGTATAACTGATAAACTGTAAGAGATAGACAAAGTATTACTACACAACAAATGTTTATCTTGAATTTTCTGTGAATGTACTCAGAAGTTCTCTTTATTCTGAATGACTTTTGTATAACTGATAAACTGTAAGAGATAGACAAAATATTACTACACAACAAATGTATATCTTGAATTTTCTGTGAATGTACTCAGAAGTTCTCTTTATTCTGAATGACTTTTGTATAACTGATAAACTGTAAGAGATAGACAAAATATTACTACATAACAAATGTATATCTTGAATTTTCTGTGAATGTACTCAGAAGTTCTCTTTATTCTGAATGACTTTTGTATAACTGATAAACTGTAAGAGATAGACAAAATATTACTACACAACAAATGTATATCTTGAATTTTCTGTGAATGTACTCAGAAGTTCTCTTTATTCTGAATGACTTTTGTATAACTGATAAACTGTAAGAGATAGACAAAATATTACTACATAACAAATGTATATCTTGAATTTTCTGTGAATGTACTCAGAAGTTCTCTTTATTCTGAATGACTTTTGTATAACTGATAAACTGTAAGCGATAGACAAAATATTACTACACAACAAATGTATATCTTGAATTTTCTGTGAATGTACTCAGAAGTTCTCTTTATTCTGAATGACTTTTGTATAACTGATAAACTGTAAGAGATAGACAAAATATTACTACACAACAAATGTATATCTTGAATTTTCTGTGAATGTACTCGGAAGTTCTCTTTATTCCGAATGACTTTTGTATAACTCATAAACTGTAAGAGATAGACAAAATATTACTATACAACAAATGTATATCTTGAATTTTTTGAGAATGTACTCAGAAGTTCTCTTTATTCCGAATGACTTTTGTATAACTGATAAAATGTAAGAGATAGACAAAATATTACTACATAACAAATGAATATCTTGAATTTTCTGTGAATGTACTCAGAAGTTCTCTTTATTCTGAATGACTTTTGTATAACTGATAAACTGTAAGAGATAGACAAAATATTACTACACAACAAATGTATATCTTGAATTTTCTGTGAATGTACTCAGAAGTTCTCTTTATTCTGAATGACTTTTGTATAACTGATAAACTGTAAGAGATAGACAAAATATTACTACACAACAAATGTATATCTTGAATTTTCTGTGAATGTACTCAGAAGTTCTCTTTATTCTGAATGACTTTTGTATAACTGATAAACTGTAAGAGATAGACAAAATACTACTACACAACAAATGTATATCTTGAATTTTCTGTGAATGTACTCAGAAGTTCTCTTTATTCTGAATGACTTTTGTATAACTGATAAACTGTAAGAGATAGACAAAATATTACTACACAACAAATGTATATCTTGAATTTTCTGTGAATGTACTCAGAAGTTCTCTTTATTCTGAATGACTTTTGTATAACTGATAAACTGTAAGAGATAGACAAAATACTACTACACAACAAATGTATATCTTGAATTTTCTGTGAATGTACTCAGAAGTTCTCTTTATTCTCAATGACTTTTGTATAACTGATAAACTGTAAGAGATAGACAAAATACTACTACACAACAAATGTATATCTTGAATTTTCTGAGAATGTACTCAGAAGTTCTCTTTATTCTGAAAGACTTTCGTATAACTGATAAACTGTAAGAGATAGGCAAAATATTACAACACAACAAATATATATCTTGAATTTTCTGTGAATGTACTCAGAAGTTCTCTTTATTCTCAATGACTTTTGTATAACTGATAAACTGTAAGAGATAGACAAAATATTACTACACAACAAATGTATATCTTGAATTTTTTGAGAATGTACTCAGAAGTTCTCTTTATTCTGAATGACTTTTGTATAACTGATAAACTGTAAGAGATACACAAAATATTACTACATAACAAATGTATATCTTGAATTTTCTGTGAATGTACTAACATTATATTAATTTTTGTTGTTGTAAGAAATAGGATCATAGTCTTCTGGTTTCATTTCTTGTCATATGAAGTGAATGTAGTTACAAAGACCTCACGTAGCGCCTAAAACATTTTACTATCACTTAAAATATATGTAGGCAGAATAAACTGCGTGGCAATATATATTGTAGTTTTCACTGCATTAACAATGGGATGTCTGATTATTTATTTAGTTGCTCCATCTCCTAATAGACATTAATTCTAGAAATAATCTTCATTTTGTTTCTGAAAGAAGTCCCTTTAAATGTAAGTGCTCATAAAAAATTCAAGACTTTAGCTGGAAATGTCGAAGCGGTGTGGTTTTTAGAGTGGCGTGTAGCGCGGGCGGCCACAGAGATACTCCAAACATCAAAGAGATCTAATTTAATTAACACATGGTAAACCGGACGTGACTTTTCAGTCACAAGAGCCTAGCTGGCTCGTACCTTATCCTCCTCAGGTCACAATCCCCTGGTCCACTTGAGCGGACGCACCGATTCCAAATATTGACCTGCCGCCAAACAAATTCAATTAGCAAGTCACTTTCAGTGCAACAACGACACAAAGTCCTTGGAATTTCATTGTCTGCCCTGATCGGTAGTTTCTCCCTACCACTAATTGGCTTTGGAGTGAGAGTTTATTGGGGTGAATGGCAAGTTCTTTATACGATGCATCTAAGGACTGGGAACGGACGGATACTTTCAGGAAACATTTTACCAAATCAATTAAAGAATTGTTCAATTTCCATTTAAATATTTTAATTTTAAGTGAAATTAAATAAATCGTGGTTTAACTTAACTGTGCAAAGCACCTTTAAAGCGTCCTTCTTGCTTTACAATATTAAATTATTATTTCTTTTATATCGCAGTACATTGGAATTCACAATTAATGCCAGTTTTTTATTTTGGTGTTTGGTATAATTTATTGGGATTCTTTGGTTTGGAAGGAAGCCATGGCTAGCGTTGTGTACATTGCGAGCGTGTATCGGTCTTCAGTTGTTAATAAACAACCACAAAATGGAGATAACAAAGTTGGAACTTAGAGTCCTTCTAAAACATTACTAATCCTTGTTTCACATAAGCTTGCCCCGTATCTCTTAACGGTCACGTGACCCTATCATCTCTCATTGGCTGCTGTTGTGGTGCAGACTGTTGTACGGTAAAAATTAGTTCGTTATTTAACATGGTGATGTATCTTTATATGTTGGAAGAGAATTGTGAAATTTATATTTTCGTAACCCTTTTAATGAAATATATTAGGCAACAGAGTTGACTTATCTGAAATGCATGTTAATTCCTAAACGAAGTAAAGAGGAGGTTCCTTTGCTCTCAAGCACATGGCACGATAGCACGTGATTTAGCGGTAGTGATGACATATTTGTTTATATGACTTTTATCACTGACCTTGTTTTGAACTGGATTAGTCATATATCGCCATTCGACGGTGTGCTATGCCGAATGCGAGAGATAAGTTATTTTATTGATCGTTTATTGCGCGTGTACTTATTATATGTATAATGGCAGGGCCTACCGCCAGTTTTTCACTGAAGCATCGCAAAGCGGCGAAAAAAGAATAGTGTTGCATGTATTTAATGCACTCACAGAGAAGAATCCGTCTTTGTCAGTGAGAGAAGTCGAACAGCTGTGCTGGTGTGAGTGTTAGATGCGTAGGAACATCGCGACATGAAATTGAGACAACAGGAAAACTTACCACTCCAGGGGCGATATTGCTGTGTGACGAAGACGTTATTTAAGGACAACCAAACTGAATCGTGATACAAATCGCAAAATATACTACCTTGACGAAACTTGGGTGAATGAAAGACACACGACAAGTATGCTGTGACACGACTTTTAAGACTGAAAGACAAGCATTATTGCAAGGTATGTGTGCTGGTTTAAAAAATCCCAGTGGAAAAGCCAAAGGCCTTTCATTATAAACTTGTTGCAGTTTCATTCTTCATTCATTCAGTTTCAACTTGCTCAAGTTCATTATAAACTTGTTTTTTTTTGTTTGTTTTTTTGCATGGCTTCATATTCTTATTTGTATATTCCTGGCAATTATTATGATGTTTACTGCAGATTTAAATGTGACGGGAAAGCACCGCCTATGGCCTATAGCGCGAAAACATTAGCCAATTAGGATGAGGGGGAGGTAGTTGCACGCGGAGTGACACATGTCTGCGAGACAAAGTTATATGAAACAGAGATTAATAAACAAGATTATAAAGTCGCTGTCGCAGCTCGATAAATATGTGAAGTGGAAGGAGAAGTTGTCATGAGTGAGCGTGTGGCACAGCAATGTTCCAATGTTTCAACAATGGAGACGAAAACACTGAAGATTTACCACGTTCTAGAGGACCTAAAGTAGGGAATATTGGGGATACACGACAAGTACTGCAAGAAAATCCGCAAAAAGTACCCGTAGGCTTTCAGAAGAACTTGGTACATCAAAAGATACCATACATCGCTACATTAAGACACTTGGAAAATCATACAGAAGCTGTAGATCTGTACCTCGTGAATTGACACCTCAACAGGCTGAACGTAGAGTGAATATCTGTCATTAGCTTATCCGTATTTCCCATAGATGATAGATTTGTCAGGAGAATTGTCACTTGTGATGAAATATGGGTATATTACCGAAATACTGGTACCTTGAAACAGTGACATTTTCTCCGCCAGCTTGCCAAAGTCACCGTTCGGTCCCAAAGTGTTGTTGTGTGTCTGGTGGTATTCTGAAGGAGGGATTCACTGAGAGTTTGTTCCTAACGAGCGGGCGATTGATGCGGATCTTTATTCTCAACAACTGGAACGAGTTTATGAAATTTTGAGACGAAGATACCAAGCATTAGTTAAACAAAATAAAGTTTTATTGTAACATCCCATACTGCACGAACAACCATAGAAAAAGTTCAGAAACTGCTACAGGGCTGATCTCGCACCATCAGATTGTCATCTTTTACGATGCGTCGCCTATTTTGTACGTACAAGAAATGATGATAACATTGAAGCAGTACAAGTGTATATCACCGAATACTTAGCATCAAAAACCAGAGACTGGTACCATCGTAGCATAATAAACCTTGCTGAACGATGACTCAAGACCGTAGACGTCTTTCATTTTCACTTTACAAACACTTCCAACAATTCTTAACGATTTCTTCTTAACTTTTTAAAAATAAATTTATAATAACAAATAGAAAAATAGTAACAATATTTTTGTGGTTGAAATTAAAACAAGTGTTTCATCTTTTATATCACTTTCTGTACTCACTTTTCCACAAACTGTTCTTAAAATCTTATTATTATATGATAAAGATCAAAAGTTGTAAGAATTGATTTATTTCATACATGTATACAAGGAAACAAAAGAATACAGTAGACTTGAAGTGACAGTCAAATGTTTTGTGTTGTCTTTGTATGTCCAAGGGATAAAAAAATGAATAACGACTTAGTATTTGAGAAAAGTACAAGGTGGGGCCGGGTGAATTGGATCAATATTTTGAAAAATCTTTCACAAAATCACTATTTGTGACATAAATAAGAGCTTTTACCTTATATTGAAGCCTGTACGTTCTATTATCTTAAATGCTAAGTGTTTTGATAAAGAATTTTCTGTATACTTGAGCTTTTATTTTTATTCCGAGCGGAAACTAATCTTAATCGTCCGCAATAGGATTGGTATAGCGGACGGAAGGCAATGGAACATTCAATGTCAGTACATAATGTAATCATGAGAACAAAATAACATATTTCTACATTTGTATATTCATATCTTTATGTATCTCACATATGAACTGCTTCTTTCCCACAGCGTCAGTCCACACAGATTTCGTGGCGCCATTCTCCGGTTTTCTGGGCTCCTTTGAGCATCATTTCATTCATCGTCCGTTATAACTTAACGTTGGAGGATGTAGATAAATAAAAAGTTTGAATCCCGCACCTCACCTTAATCCGCTTCATCCACTGTTGTAACAGTATTTATTTTTGCTCGTTGGCAGCACTGATTAAGTAGCCATCATAACATCAAGGAGGTTATAGATGTGAGAGAGTGTGCATTTTCTTGTACCACCTTCTGGAGTAATTTCAATACATATTCGTTATAAATCTTAAATGAATGGTATCGAAGATAGACATGGGAGACTTATGGAGAGCAGAGGAGATAAGTCATAGCGGTTTTTGGAACGAAGTGAGAACTAGAGTAAAAGATATAGATCGGCAGAAGATATGGGAAAGTAAGAAGGAAAGAAAATTTTGAAATCTTATAAGCAGTTAAAGACAGAATGGGGTAGGGAGAAATATAGATAAATGGGGCAAAACTGGGGGAGAAGGCAAAGTTTGGAGGAGAGTTGAGAAGTAATGAGGTAGGGATATGTGAATTTTGTAGAGATGAAGAGAGCACTGTTCATTAACTGATAGAAAGTGAAGGTCAAGAAGAAATGACACCAAGCTGCTCAGGAAAACCAAAGGCTTATTGTCAGGGACCTGAGACAGCCATTTTCATGTATTTGTACAGGATGAGTGCATGTTCAATTTTAAAGTCATTGTAGTGAAAATGTATTGGAAACTGTACAAATAAATATCATATCTTAAAAATAACACAATGTCAGAAATGGAGTAATTACATACCTCCTTCCCTCCTTCACTTGTCATGAACATATCTAACAATGATATCTGGTACGCTCACCTTCAGCTTCTGATACAAGCGTCGGAAACGTGGGTGCGCTTTTTGATCAAGAAAAAATACCTGCTCTGTCACTAATTGCTACAGGAACCACAAAGACTGTTTATTTTTTATTCCGATATTTCTTGTATAACCCCTCCTTTTAGCAGTTAGGCTCCTTCTTTCTATAAACTGTAAGAAAGCGCAGCAAAATCAACATTGGCAAATCAAAAGAGACGGTTCCCTCCCGTCTCATCATCAAGATAGGGAGAGAAAAAAAAACTTGTTAAAATTTTTAAGTCTACTTATTCCTTTGGTGGTATTGCTTAGGCACGCACAAACAGCAAACAAACACACCGCTTTGTGGAAACAAGCCCTCGCATAAAAAGAAAAAGAAAAATAATGCAAAGAAATATGAATATACTTTACCTTGGCCAATCAACTCGTCAAGCATTGGGTACACACCCTTCTACCAAACTTTCATCCAATCCATCCTGTTACTCTGTTACATAATTTTAGTTTAGCATTTCAAAGTTTGCTGCAATGAGTCACTTATACGAGAGCCTGGCCACTGTAATGTCCGTCAGGTCTCGCTGTCCTCAACTCAGACTTTAGCGTCTCCTTTCACTAAGCCCATTCCTACCACACTAGTGATACATGCAAGGTTTACGGCGAAATATACCAAGTCTTGCAGTTTATCAGTTATACAAGTCATTCAGAATAAAGCCCGCCTTACTACCTCAGATATAACTTAACAACGTTGGAGGACGTAATCAAGAAATATGCGCTTATTCGTTGAGGTTCAGCAAGCCCCTTAATCTGTTATATATCCAAAAAAAGTAACTTCTGTAATATTATTTTATATTTGTTCTAAAACTTTCACCAAATAAAAAAGCGTAATGTTGAGCCTAACCTAAATTAAGCTGATATGGTTGTTTTGCAATTGTTTCTAAACTACAGTAAAGCAAATTTGAAATCCTCTTCCTACATTCTTAAAAAATATTCTTGAAGCCGAGTGGATCTTCAACTTTTAATTCAGACAGATGCTATTTAAAAGGAAATGTGCTTACTGTCGCCAAAAGCGAAGTATCCATAATATGAATCCACAAATTTTTTTACCTCACTTGTTAATAGATAGAAATTTATGTCACTGAACAGATGAAGTGAGAATAAACAACTGAATTACGGAGGTCGTTCTATAAGTAATGCAACTCTCTTTTGTTTCTTAAAGCAGTTTGGTTATATTTTGAATTCAAATTACATGTTATTGCGTAATGTTTTGACTACAAACCCCTGTTTTTTTCTACATTATCTCCGGTCAGTGCTACGGGCTAACGCCAACCTGATGAGAAGGCCTGTCTAGCTGCATGGTAGGACTCTTAGTGGTCATATCGGAGCCAAGCCTTGCTGCATCATTGTCACTGACTTCGAGCATCGTCAAAACACCATAGCTATTCTCCTTGATGTAGCACAGGCATTTGATAAGGTATGGCATTCTGGCTTGCTACTTAAACTCTATCGCTCTCGTCCCCGGGCTATTTAGTCCCCATTATTATCAGTTTTCTCACCGATCACACTTTAGCGGTGCGCATTGGATGTACTCTTTCAACTAAGCGCCCTATTACAGCAGGTGTTGCTCAAGGTTCAATACTAGCATCAACGCTGTTTAGTATTTACACTTCCGATATTCCAGACATGGCCCCAACTTCAATTGCCCTGTATGCAGACGACACAATTTTATTTTACTCTCACTCCTATCTACATTCTGCTGTACGAACCTTACAGCTCTCTCTTGATCGCCTCACTCAATGGTTTCGAACCTGGTATATGTCCCTCAATACCCAGAAAACTGAAGCCAAGATTTTTACTTTACGCCGCTTATACAACTTTTGACCGATCATGTGCCGTGGCTCGCTTCACCTACACCGGTCAAGTGCCGTGGAGTGTTACTGGACACTCGGCTTACGTGCTCGCACCGTTACCCTGCGCCTATACGACTTCTGACCGATCATGTGCCGTGGCTCACTTCGCCTACACAGTCAAGTACCTTGGAGTGTTACTGGACACTCGGCTTACGTGATCGCAATATTATCCTGCGCCTATACGACTTCTGACCGATCATGTGCCGTGGCTCCCTTCACCTACACAGTCAAGTACCTTGAAGTGTTATTGGACACTCGGCTTACGTGATCGCACCATTATCCTGCGCCTATACGACTTCTGACCGATCATGTGCCGTGGCTCCCTTCACCTACACAGTCAAGTACCTTGAAGTGTTATTGGACACTCGGCTTACGTGATCGCACCATTACCCTGCGCCTATACGACTTCTGACCGATCATGTGCCGTGGCTCCCTTCACCTACACAGTTAAGTACCTTGGAGTGTTACTGGACACTCGGCTTACGTGATCACACCATTACCCTGCGCCTATACCACTTCTGACCGATCATGTGCCGTGGCTCCCTTCACCTACACAGTCAAGTACCTTGGAGTGTTACTGGACACTCAGCTTACGTGATCGCACCATTACCCTGCGCCTATACGACTTCTGACCGATCATGTGCCGTGGCTCTCTTCACCTACACCAGTCAAGTACCTTGGAGTGTTACTGGACACTCGGCTTACGTGATCGCACCATTACCCTGCGCCTATACGACTTCTGACCGATGATGTGCCGTGGCTCGCTTCACCTACACCAGTCAAGTTCCTTGGCGTGTTACTGGACACTCAGCTTACGTGATCGCACCATTAACCTGCGCCTATACGACTTCTGACCGATCATGTGCCACGGCTCGCTTCACCTACACCAGTCAAGTACCTTGGAGTGTAACTGGACACTCGGCTTACGTGATCGCACCATTACCCTGCGCCTATATGACTTCTGACTGATCAGGTGTCGTGGCTCGCTTCACCTACACAGTCAAGTACCTTGGAGTGTTACTGGACACTCGGCTTACGTGATCGCACCATTACCCTGCGCCTATACGACTTCTGACCGATGATGTGTCGTAGCTCGCTTCACCTACACAGTCAAGTACCTTGGAGTGTTACTGGACACTCGGCTTACGTGACCGCACCATTATCCTGGCATCCGCTCGTCTTTCACAACTCTCTCCATTATTTCACAAACACACTTCACTTGTTTTAGAGTCTACCCGCTCTTGTACAAATCTCTGGTTCAACCTCTTATTACTTATGCAAAGGTTACAAACTGTAATTACTAAATGTAGCTCTGGAATTTATAAATTAAAATGGAGAACAAACACCAGTGGTGTACCACAAGGCTCTGTGCTAGGTCCTCTGCTTTATACACTGTACACCAATGATTTACCTCATGGTAGAAGTGGGAATCCAATATTGTTTGCCATTGACACGTCAGTTATTTTACTAAATATAAGTCATCATAATTTGCAAAATGGTATAAGTAACACGTTAAATAACTTAGATAAATGGTTCGCTGATAATGGTATGAGCTTAAAAAAAACTAGTGTTATACAATTTAAAACTGTTACGAATGCTAATTTGATACAGGATAGCTTAGAGAATAATACTACAAAAAGGTAGAGTAAGATATTGGGAGTACACATTGACAAATATTTAAAATGGAATATTCATATTGAACATATAACCAAGAAACTGAATTCGGCCTGCCATAATATGTTATGCCTGACACATATAATGAATATAGAAACAAACCAAAAATTGTTTATTATAGCTATTTTCATTCCAATTTGGCCTGTGGTATAATATTGTGGGGAAACGCATCTGGATGGGAAACAGTATTTAAAATTGAAAAAAAAAGATAATACGCATTGCGTTGCATGTCAGCTTTAAAGATTCATGGCGGCGCCGTGGCTCAGTGGTTAGACCGCTTGGCTTTCACCAAGGCGGCCCGGGTCCGATCCCAGGCGACAGCAAAGTGAGATTTGTTGTGGACAACACGGCGCTGGCGCGGGTTTTCTCCGGGACCTCCAGTTTCCCCCGCCGTCTCATTCCACCGGTGCTCCATCTTCATCTCATGTATCAGTGTCATCGCCTGCGGTGCTGTATGTAGTGAAAGAGGGCGTTAAACGCCACACATTTTATTTTTTAAAGATTCATGCAAACCATTATTTAAAAAAATATTTTAACAATGCCTTCTGTATATATTTTACAGTTATTCACTTATGTTTATAAAATTATGACAAATTTATGCAAAAACGAAATTGTTATCATTACAGCACTCGTAAAGAATCCAGCATAAAATACTCTATGCATAGACTAACTGTATACGAAAAAAAACACTCTATTATATGGGTATACAAATATATAATAAATTGCCTCAAAGATTCAAAGAAATAAACACTTCAAAATTGTTCAATAAAAGTATAAAAGAAATGTTATTAGATAAGACATGTTACTCCATATAAGAATTCACGGAGGACACAATATTATAATTACTCACAATTTATATTGTATACAATCTACACACTAGCATTAGTTTTCTCGTTTATGTTAATTCTTGTTTTATATATAACCTGACGAGTCACCGGATTACCAGCTTATGATCACAATGTTATCGTTATGTGACAATAAAGATTCTATTCTATGCCTGCCAGGTCTGGGGAGCTGCCAGTACTTGTCACCTGAGGCGTCTACTGGTCATCCAGAGTGGATTCCTGCGAATCGCCAGCAATGCTCCTTGGCTTGTCCGCAATCAGCAGCTACATCACGAGCTGGGACTTCTTCCTCTCCACCATTTCATCCGACAGATTGCTCCACAATCTACGCCACGTCCCAGGAGCTGTGACGTATAACATCGACGTCCGAAGTCGCCCTTCAACGACTACCACAGGACCTGCTTTACAGTGATGACACTTCTACTGTTCCACATTTGCTTTTATATTCTTCTTTTTTACTGTATAAATTCTGACTATTGAAGTATGTTTACTATTTTATTAGTTAAGTATCACATTTGTATTACTGCAGAGGAGGCACATTTCCTACCTCTACAATGGTATTACTCTGTGATTATTTTGTATCTCTTCTCTCAGATCTGCAAAGCATGTACTATTGCTGACCGATCTAATAAATATTTATAAACAAAACTAACTTTCATATCATCCATGTAGGGAAGTCGGAAATTCGATGGCCGACTGATAAGTTCTGGGCCTCAAATTGTTTTTCTTTATTTCTCAACATAATCTTCGTTGTTCTAATTTAATTAAACCATCTCTGTAGTGTGATTTATCATTATCCTCAAAATAACTGTTTACCAAATCAACGACCTCCTCGTTGTGAAATCTACGTCCTTCAAAGTCCGCCTCGGTAGCGTGGTGGTAGCATGTCTGCCTCACGTTCAAGAGGTCCCGAGTTTGAATCTCGGCCAGGGTGAGTTACCTGGATAAGTTTTTTCCGGGGTTTTCCCTTATCCTTATAGACGAATGTCGGATAACTCTAAGCTCCATGTACCCCGGACTCATTTGAGCAACATTTCACCAATTTCATCCATCGTCCGATATGACTTAACTTCGGAGGACGTAAATTACAACAACAACAAAAAACTTCGTCCTCCAAGAAATTGTTTGAGGTTCGGGAACAGGTGGTAGTCACTGGGTGCTAGATCTGGCAAATAGGGTGAATGTTCAAGAAATTCATACTTTAATTCACACATTTTTCCCATTGCAATTAGTGAAAGATGGGCCGGAGCATTGTCGTGAAGAAACAAGATATCTTTATTTGCCAAATAAGAACTTTTTCTTCTCACCTCATCACTAAAACGTTGTAGTAAGCTTCCGTAGTAGTTACCAGTGATACGTTTACCCTTTTCCAAGTAATCAATAAACATAATTCCCAGTACATCACAGAAAACACTGGCCATAAACTCGCTAGCTAATAAAATTAACTTTTTTTTTTTTTTTTTTGCAGTTGGTTCACCTGGCACAATCTACTATTTTGACTGTCATTTACTTTCTGGAGAGTAATGACGTGGTCTTTACTGCTTAACCTCCCATTAATATATTAACTTTTCCATATTCATTATTATTTTGCTTTTACTTTATTGTTTTTATTTCTTTGTGTTTAATACTTAATACCAGAATGGTTATAACAATTGAAGCAGCCTTAAAACTTGTAACGACGTTATTTTAGTGGCAGTTTTTGTTAATTTTTAAGCTTGTATTTACAATTTGGGGAGAAAATTAAATGATACTGGTTTTGCGATGTCCATGGTGGACTGGCGGTTGAAGCACACAAACGGGGCAGATACAACGTGGACATAAGGGACAGACAGTGCAACACGGAGTTAAAAGAGCTTGCCGAAACAGATAAATGACTGGAAAGTTCGCCTTTCATCTGGCGCTTTCTTGTTTGTTACAGAACATTCCAGAAATATCAATGGACGTATAAAAAGGAGCCGCGACCACCAGTTAGAGGGAGTCCAAATGGAACTTGATTTGTGTGTGCACAGCTGCGTTTTGAAAGTGAACTCTTTGTTTGTGGGTGTGGCAGACGACCTGGGAGGCTGTATTTGTGTATATTACGTAATTCTGCTACTGTAAGGGTTGACCAAAGTGTATTTCTAAGGAAATAAAGAACAGTTTGAATTTCTGCAACTTGGAACTTTGAATTCTGTGAACCCACAAAGTCACAATATTCTCTAAAGCAGCATCTGATCTTTCAGGACATTTCCTTAGTAACGAATCCCTTATGCCTTTGGTGATCTGTAGCATTTCAGACTGGATGTCCTTAAAAAAAGTTAGAAAATATAAATATATTTGGATGTGCTGCGGAAAAGGTCCTGTACCGTTTGCTGTTCTATTAATTGAGGTGTCAAATCTTTCCCAACCTTTGGGTGGGAAAACGTTTTATTTGCTGATGAAAGTCTCCAGTACGTAGTCAGTGTACCTCTGAACTTTTGCCTATTGTGGTAGCAGTGCCATGAGATCTTCAACGAAACACTCACCTACTTCTTCTGGACTTAACGGTAGACCAAAAGGCATTTAAAATAAAACATGAAATAAAATCTGCATATCTAATAGCCCGGTTTCTGGAGTCTATTACCAGACCTTATTATGCAAACTTCATTTTTAAATCAAATTACAAAAAACAGTTTACAAATTTTTCTACTTTAACGAACTAGCTAAACCTAAAGAGTACAGGATTCCAGTAACCTTATAAACCTACTAATCCAATCTAAAACAGTCTTTCTACACCAACAATATAAATCAAATCTCCATTTCTAATACAGCTTTAATTCCTATAATAAATTACGAAAGACTGTTTCCTACAGTTTTAAATTTCCTCTTCTGCAACTGGTATCCAAAACTTCCTCCTACTGAACGAGGGCCATGCCGAAAGTTTTTAGCAGAGCTAAGATGCAAAATGTGACAACCATGACATTATTGTAGTTAGAATGAGCGATATTTTTCTGACCTTGGAGCAAGCGTATGGCGGACCCCCCATCACAGGGACATGCGTGGACAGCGAGTGTGTATGTGTATGTGTATGTGTTTTTGTGTATGTGTTTAACGCCCGCTTTTACTACATACGGCACCGCAGGCGGTGACACTGATGGTACATGAGATGAAGATGGAGCACCGGTGGAATGAGATGGAAGGGGAAACCGGAGGTCCCGCCGTGTTGTCCACCACAAATCTCACTTTGCGGTCATCTAGGATCGAACCCGGGCCGCCTTGTTGAGAGCCAAGCGATCTAACCACTGAACCACGGCGCAACCCGTGGACAGCGAATGAAGACGCAGTTAGTGGTGAATAAGATGGTTCTGTTGCGCCGTGATCTCCGATCAATGATTTATTAGGACCACAAAAAGAAGTTAAATGCACAAGAATACCACTCTTCACTAGTACGTGTTTTTGGTGAGTGTGTCCCATCTAGGGTCACTGTTGGAAATTGGTACCATGAATTTTCATGGGGCAGGGAGTCTCTTGCAGATTAACCTCGTCCTGGTCGCCCCTCAACGGCAGTGACCCAAGAAAATGCTGATGCTGTGAGGAAAATGATCCAAGAGGATCGTCATCTCACATTTTGTGATATTGAAGATGCCCTAAATATTGGGTCGACTGCAACACAAAGCATTGTTCATGATTATTTAGGTCTAACCAAGAGATGTGCACGCTGGGTGCCACATTCCCTGACAGAAGCCCAAAGAACGCAAAAGTGGATTAGTGCAAATTTATGCTTTTGAAGAACTTGACCAAGGGCTGTCCAAAGACACTTATAATATCGTCACAGGTGATGAAACATGGGTGTACGATTATGACCCTGAAACCAAGAGGCAGTCATCAGTATGGTGCTTTCCAGGTCAGGAACCACCCACGAAAACTCGGAGAACTAGGAGATCTGGAAAGAAGATGGTGGCCACTTTCTTCACCAAGATGGGTCTTTCTCATCTCTGTGACCTTGGACACACGCCACACACACTCACTGCAGAGTGGTATGTGACTGAATGTCTGCCGAAAGTGTTTGCAACTTGGAGGTCAAAGCATTCCAAGATGAAGAGTGGGCATCACGACAATGCCTCAGTACACACGGCTGACAGACCATGGAATGCCTGGAGAAGGAGAAAGTGCGAGTCTTACCTCACCCACCCTATTCACCAGACCTGGCCCCATTTGACCTTTTCCTGTTCCCAAAGACAAATAAAAACTGCCTGGGCAAGTTTGTCCTTCCTAAGAAGAGGCTATTGAAGCGTACAACAGTGCTCTAAGTGACATCTCTAAAGAAACTTGGACTGAGACATTTTCTAAGTTATTTCAAAGGTTAGAAAAATGTATCAGTTCTCATTGAGTGTATTTTGAAAAGTTGTAATAGTTAATTTGTGAGTAAAATGCATTTCTGAATCTCTGCTAAAAACTTTAGGCATAACCCTCGTATCCATGTCCTAAAGGCACTGGCATTAGTAGATGGAGTTGGTTCGTCAATTTCAGATATCCAGCTTCTATATAATCAGTTGTGTCTGTCCGCTCTGATACTCTCCTCATATGTCCTCCGGCTGTCCTGGGATTCTCCGTCTTTCTATACTTTCTGATATCTATAACTGGCGTCTTCTATTTATCGGTTGTGTGTCTTCAAGTCTGGTAATCTGTAACTTCAGTTTCTCTTGGTCCTAATTACCTCAGACGATCTCGTAAAAGCATTTCAAAAATGTTCCTATATTCTTCGTACAATACTAACTTTATTGTCTTCATTGAGTTTTTTTATTGAAACCTATTGCTTATATTTTTCGCCACCAACTCTGACCAAGATGGAAGCGACATCCAGGAATTTCAGACTGGGGCAAAACCTCTTGCACAGAATTGTGAATGACCATTTCGAAATCTACAAACAGTTCCTTTGGCTTAAAGCTTAGGCCAAAAGTAGCACATTTGTTAATTATATTTGTCAACATTAGCAGACAAACAAGTTTCCGCTTAGATAACAACGGTACGGCAACAAAAGGGTCATTCAGGCAGTTCGCACGGAATTCATGCCAGGCCCTGCGATGATCTGATTTTCTGCCGAAGCAAAACTCAATAAATGCTCCTTGTTTGGAAAGTACCTCCATTACAAGACTAGTTACAGTGCTGCCAGCTACCGAAAATCAATGAAACTATATGAGGTCAAGTGAGAATACTTAAAGATGTCCTATAAAAATGTCATTTCTTTTTAACCGAAATTGGCAGAGAGAAAAAAAAAAGATGTTGCATTACTTATTGAAGTTCCACGTAGTGAGCTAAGCAATTGTTGTCTACTTCCCACAGCCAACACCAGATCTAAATATTGACTGACTTCGTGCAAAGTTAGAAGCAGCTAATTGGGCAATATGCAGCTCGTTAAAATATCACATCGACTACAAAATAAGAGGAGGATTTTAAGAGGAACGCGACAAAAGACCTATACTACTTCTTTTGAGAGATTTTCCCTATAAAAAATAAAGACGCGCAAAGGGAAATTATTAATAGTTGAAGAAGAAAGCGGAGAAAAGAAGTATTTAGCCCTTGCTCCTGTACGTGTGCTAACAATAGAGCTCGAATGAAAGGAAAATGCGTGTGTGCCCTCCACCTACACCAAGCAAGGGTAACACTAATTCTCACAGGAGACAACGGCAGTCAGTAATAAATTACTCAACTTCAGCCAATGCATTTGCCTAAACAAAGGGAGTACAGTAGATTTTAACTGATAGTCAAATGTTTCTTGATGTCTTTGTATGTACAACAGATAAAAAATGAATAAGAAAACTACGAGGCTGAGTCAAATAAAAACTTTAAAAATTTTAAATATTATTTAGTGTGCAGAAGTGCTACTAAACTGTATCACTTTTCAGCATAATCTCCCCCACGCTCAATTCAAGTCCTCCAGCGCTTACAAAGTACATAAATGCCTTTAGAAAAAAATTCTTTTGGTAGTCCGAGCAAACACTCGTGCACCGTGTGGCGTACCTATTCGTCGGAACAGAACTTCTTTCCTCCCATTGCGTCTTTGAGTGGTCCAAACATATGGAAATCGCTTGGAGCAAGGTCTGGTGAGTATGGTGGATGAGGAGGTTACTCAAAATGTAGGTTTGTGATTGTTGCAACTGTTGTATGGGCAGTGTGGGGCCTTGCATTGTCATGTTAAAAAAGAATACCTGCTTACAGTAATCCACGTCGCTTTGATTTGATTGCAGGCCGCAATTGATTTTTTAGGAGATCTTTGTGTGATGCACTGGTGACAGTGGCCCCTCTAGGCATGTAATGCTCCAAAATGACGCCTTTTTCGTCACCATGACCTTCTCTCCTGATGATCCTGTTCGAAACTTCTTTGGTTTTGGTGATGAGAGGTGGCGCTATTCCTTGCTCGCTCTCTTCATTTCCGGCTGGAAAAAGTGAACACAGGATACGTCCCTAGTAACGATTCTTGCAAAGAAGCCATCACCTTCCCGTTCAAAGTGCCGAAGAAGTTCTTCACAAGCATCAACACGTCGTTCTCTCATTTCAGGAGTCAGCTGCCGTGTCACCGATCTTGCAGACACTTTGTGAAACTGGAGCACATCATGCACAATGTGATGTGCTGACCCATAACTAATCTGTAAACTTGCTGCAATGTCATTCATTGTCACAGCGGTTTTCCTTCACTATGGCTTCAACTGCTGCAATGCTCTGTGGACTTACAACTCGTTGTGCCTGACCTGGACGTACAGCATCTTCCACTGAAGTCACACCATTTGCAAACTTCCTACTCCATTCGCAGACTTGCTGCTGTGACAAACATGCATCACCGTACTGAATCTTCATTCGTTGATTAATTTTAGTAGGTTTCACACATTCACCACACAAAAACCTAATAACAAAACCCTGTTCTTCCCTGGTGCAGGTCGCAAGTGGGCGGCCATCTTTATACTGATACTACGACGCTAAGTGTGCATCTGCAGTATGCTGTCACCTACAGGCCATTCTGCATGCTTACCAACTTACAGGATTACGCCACGAAATTTCCATTTGTTATTACAAATTTAAGGTTTTCATTTGACTCAGCCTCATATAGATGTTGGAAGATTGAAACAAATAACTATGATATGCAGTGGAGTTTTATCTATTTTTGTTTAATTGTTACCGGTGATAGGTCCTCGATACTTGCGATATCTCGATACTCATAATATTTGCATGGTAATGACACTGAAGGAGTCTTCAGAAATTTCGCTCGATACTTTTTCGATACTTCGGTGTAATTGTACAATTTTTATTTTATTTTAAAATAACAAAATATTATTAATAACCCATGGCGCGACAGTCCTTAGAGGCCCAAGGCCTACCAGCCCGACTGCCGGCCTCACGCCCACTTACGCACGGCAGAGGGTAATGATCATCCAACCGATACGGGGAGGAGAAGTGGTTAGCATCTCGGCTTCCCCCAGTCGGAATGTTGGTTTCCGTGACCAGGGCCGCTTACTTAGCGTAAACTCCTCACTTTCCTCACGATGTTGAGTGGGCAGCGGTCCTATACCCGGGACTGAAAATCCCCACCACATGGGTGAGATCGAACCCGGGCCGCTTTCCGTGGACGGAGACCAAGACATGCTGCCTTAGCCCGCTACGGCGCAGGACACAAAATATTATTGCTGTAAATAAAACTTTACAAAGCCCAACAAATTTCCTGGAAAGTGGTAGCTGTACCACGGATCTAAGAACAATAATTTCCATTAATTGTACCTAATAGTGGTACGAACTATAAAGCCCGGGCCTTAAAGTACTTACAGCATAGTAAGTCGTCATTAAGGTAGTTGTCTCATGTGTTTATGAGAACTCCTAGTGGTTTAGTATAAAGCCCGGGTCTTAAAGTACTTACAGCATAGTAAGTCGTCATTAAGGTAGTTGTCTCATGTGTTTATGAGAACTCCTAGTGGTTTACTATAAAGCTCGGGCCTTAAAGTACTTACAGCATAGTAAGTCGTCATTAAGGTAGTTGTCTCATGTGTTTATGAGAACTCCTAGTGGTTTAGTATAAAGCCCGGGCCTTAAAGTACTTACAGCATAGTAAGTCGCCATTAAGGTAGTTGTCTCATGTGTTTATGAGAACTCCTAGTGGTGTACTATAAAGCCCGGGCCTTAAAGTACTTACAGCATAGTGAGTCGCCATTAAGGTAGTTGTCTCATGTGTTTATGAGAAGTCCTAGTGGTTTACTATAAAGCCCGGGTCTTAAAGTACTTACAGCATAGTAAGTCGTCATTAAGGTAGTTGTCTCATGTGTTTATGAGAACTCCTAGTGGTTTACTATAAAGCCCGGGCCTTAAAGTACTTACAGCATAGTAAGTCGGCATTAAGGTAGTTGTCTCATGTGTTTATGAGAACTCCTAAGTGGTTTACTATAAAGCCCGGGCCTTAAAGTACTTACAGCATAGTAAGTCGTCATTAAGGTAGTTGTCTCATGTGTTTATGAGAACTCCTAGTGGTTTACTGTAAAGCCCGGGTCTTAAAGTACTTACAGCGTAGTAAGTCGCCATTAAGGTAGTTGTCTCATGTGTTTATGAGAACTCCTAGTGGTTTACTATAAAGCCCGGGCCTTAAAGTACTTACAGCATAGTAAGTCGTCATTAAGGTAGCTGTCTCATGTGTTTATGAGAACTCCTAGTGGTGTACTATAAAGCCCGGGCCTTAAAGTACTTACACCATAGTAAGTCGTCATTAAGGTAGCTGTCTCATGTGTTTATGAGAACTCCTAGTGGTTTACTATAAAGCCCGGGTCTTAAAGTACTTACACCATAGTAAGTCGTCATTAAGGTAGCTGTCTCATGTGTTTATGAGAACTCCTAGTGGTGTACTATAAAGCCCGGGCCTTAAAGTACTTACAGCATAGTGAGTCGCCATTAAGGTAGTTGTCTCATGTGTTTATGAGAAGTCCTAGTGGTTTACTATAAAGCCCGGGTCTTAAAGTACTTACAGCATAGTAAGTCGTCATTAAGGTAGTTGTCTCATGTGTTTATGAGAACTCCTAGTGGTTAACTATAAAGTCCGGGCCTTAAAGTACTTACAGCATAGTAAGTCGTCATTAAGGTAGTTGTCTAATGTGTTTATGGGAACCCCTAGTGGTTAACTATAAAGTCCGGGCCTTAAAGTACTTACAGCATAGTAAGTCGTCATTAAGGTAGTTGTCTCATGTGTTTATGAGAACTCCTAGTGGTTTACTATAAAGTCCGGGCCTTAAAGTACTTACAGCATAGTAAGTCGTCATTAAGGTAGTTGTCTCATGTGTTTATGAGAGCTCCTAGTGGTTTACTATAAAGTCCGGGCCTTAAAGTACTTACAGCATAGTAAGTCGTCATTAAGGTAGTTGTCTCATGTGTTTATGAGAACTCCTAGTGGTTTACTATAAAGCCCGGGCCTTAAAGTACTTACAGCATAGTAATTCGTCAATAAGGTACTTGTCTCATGTGTTTATGAGAACTCCTAGTGGTTTACTATAAAGTCCGGGCCTTAAAGTACTTACAGCATAGTAAGTCGTCATTAAGGTAGTTGTCTCATGTGTTTATGAGAACTCCTAGTGGTTAACTATAAAGTCCGGGCCTTAAAGTACTTACAGCATAGTAAGTCGTCATTAAGGTAGTTGTCTCATGTGTTTATGAGAACTCCTAGTGGTTTACTATAAAGTCCGGGCCTTAAAGTACTTACAGCATAGTAAGTCGTCATTAAGGTAGTTGTCTCATGTGTTTATGAGAACTCCTAGTGGTTAACTATAAAGTCCGGGCCTTAAAGTACTTACAGCATAGTAAGTCGTCATTAAGGTAGTTGTCTCATGTGTTTATGGGAACTCCTAGTGGTTAACTATAAAGTCCGGGCCTTAAAGTACTTACAGCATAGTAAGTCGTCATTAAGGTAGTTGTCTCATGTGTTTATGAGAACTCCTAGCGGTTTACTATAAAGCCCGGGCCTTAAAGTACTTACAGCATAGTAAGTCGTCATTAAGGTAGTTGTCTCACGTGTTTATGAGAACTCCTAGTGGTTTACTATAAAGCCCGGGCCTTAAAGTACTTACAGCATAGTAAGTCGTCATTAAGGTAGTTGTCTCATGTGTTTATGAGAACTCCTATGTGGTTTACTATAAAGCCTGGACCTTAAAGTACTTACAGCATAGTAATTCGTCATTAAGGTACTTGTCTCATGTGTTTATGAGAACTCCTAGTGGTTTACTATAAAGCCCGGGCCTTAAAGTACTTACAGCATAGTAAGTCGTCATTAAGGTAGTTGTCTCATGTGTTTATGAGAACTCCTAGTGGTTTACTATAAAGCTCGGGCCTTAAAGTACTTACAGCATAGTAAGTCGTCATTAAGGTACTTGTCTCATGTGTTTATGAGAACTCCTAGTGGTTTACTATAAAGTCTGGGCCTTAAAGTACTTACAGCATAGTAAGTCGTCATTAAGGTACTTGTCTCATGTGTTTATGAGAACTCCTAGTGGTTTATTATAAAGCCCGGGCCTTAAAGACTTACAGCATAGTAAGTCGTCATTAAGGTAGCTGTCTCATGTGTTTATGAGAACTCCTAGTGGTTTACTATAAAGCCCGGGTCTTAAAGTACTTACAGCATAGTAATTCGTCATTAAGGTACTTGTCTCATGTGTTTATGAGAACTCCTAGTGGTTTACTATAAAGTCTGGGCCTTAAAGTACTTACAGCATAGTAAGTCGTCATTAAGGTAGTTGTCTCATGTGTTTATGAGAACTCCTAGTGGTTTACTATAAAGTCCGGGCCTTAAAGTACTTACAGCATAGTAAGTTGTCATTAAGGTAGTTGTCTCATGTGTTTATGAGAACTCCTAGTGGTTTACTATAAAGCCTGGGCCTTAAAGTACTTACAGCATAGTAAGTTGTCATTAAGGTAGTTGTCTCATGTGTTTATGAGAACTCCTATGTGGTTTACTATAAAGCCTGGACCTTAAAGTACTTACAGCATAGTAAGTCGTCATTTAGGTAGTTGTCTCATGTGTTTATGAGAACTCCTAGTGGTTTACTATAAAGCCCGGGTCTTAAAGTACTTACAGCATAGTAAGTCGCCATTAAGGTAGTTGTCTCATGTGTTTATGAGAACTCCTAGTGGTTTACTATAAAGCCCGGGCCTTAAAGTACTTACAGCATTGTAAGTCGCCATTAAGGTAGTTGTCTCATGTGTTTATGAGAACTCCTAGTGGTTTACTATAAAGCCCGGGCCTTAAAGTACTTACAGCATAGTAAGTCGCCATTAAGGTAGTTGTCTCATGTGTTTATGAGAACTCCTAGTGGTTTCCTATAAAGCCCGGGCCTTAAAGTACTTACAGCATAGTAAGTCGCCATTAAGGTAGTTGTCTCATGTGTTTATGGGAACTCCTAGTGGTTTACTATAAAGCCCGGGCCTTAAAGTACTTACAGCATAGTAAGTCGTCATTAAGGTAGTTGTCTCATATGTTTATGGGAACTGCTAGTGGTTTACTATAAAGCCCGGGTCTTAAAGTACTTACAGCATAGTAAGTCGTCATTAAGATAGTTGTCTCATGTGTTTATGAGAACTCCTAGTGGTTTACTATAAAGCCCGGGCCTTAAAGTACTTACAGCATAGTAAGTCGTCATTAAGGTAGTTGTCTCATGTGTTTATGGGAACTCCTAGTGGTTTACTATAAAGCCCGGGTCTTAAAGTACTTACAGTGTAGTAAGTCGTCATTAAGGTAGTTGTCTCATGTGTTTATGGGAACTCCTAGTGGTTTACTATAAAGCCCGGGCCTTAAAGTACTTACAGCATAGTAAGTCGCCATTAAGGTAGTTGTCTCATGTGTTTATGGGAACTCCTAGTGGTTTACTATAAAGCCCGGGCCTTAAAGTACATACAGCATAGTAAGTCGCCATTAAGGTAGTTGTCTCATGAGTTTATGAGAACTCCTAGTGGTTTACTATAAAGCCCGGGTCTTAAAGTACTTACAGCATAGTAAGTCGCCATTAAGGTAGTTGTCTCATGTGTTTATGGGAACTCCTAGTGGTTTACTATAAAGCCCGGGTCTTAAAGTACTTACAGCATAGTAAGTCGTCATTAAGGTAGTTGTCTCATGTGTTTATGAGAACTCCTAGTGGTTTACTATAAAGCCCGGGTCTTAAAGTACTTACAGCATAGTAAGTCGTCATTAAGGTAGTTGTCTCATGTGTTTATGGGAACTCCTAGTGGTTTACTATAAAGCCCGGGCCTTAAAGTACTTACAGCATAGTAAGTCGTCATTAAGATAGTTGTCTCATGTGTTTATGGGAACTCCTAGAGGTTTACTATAAAGCCCGGGCCTTAAAGTACTTACAGTATAGTAAGTCGTCATTAAGGTAGTTGTCTAATGTGTTTATGGGAACTCCTAGTGGTTTACTATAAAGTCCGGGCCTTAAGGTACTTACAGCATAGTAAGTCGTCATTAAGGTAGTTGTCTCATGTGTTTATGGGAACTCCTAGTGGTTTACTATAAAGCCCGGGCCTTAAAGTACTTACAGCATAGTAAGTCGTCATTAAGATAGTTGTCTCATGTGTTTATGAGAACTCCTAGTGGTTTACTATAAAGCCCGGGTCTTAAAGTACTTACAGCATAGTAAGTCGTCATTAAGATAGTTGTCTCATGTGTTTATGAGAACTCATAGAGGTTTACTATAAAGCCCGGTCCTTAAAGTACTTACAGCATAGTAAGTCGTCATTAAGGTAGTTGTCTCATGTGTTTATGAGAACTCATAGTGGTTTACTATAAAGCCCGGGCCTTAAAGTACTTACAGCATAGTAAGTCGTCATTAAGGTAGTTGTCTCATGTGTTTATGAGAACTCCTAGTGGTTTACTATAAAGCCCGGGTCTTAAAGTACTTACAGCATAGTAAGTCGTCATTAAGGTAGTTGTCTCATGTGTTTATGGGAACTCCTAGTGGTTTACTATAAAGCCCGGGCCTTAAAGTACTTACAGCATAGTAAGTCGTCATTAAGATAGTTGTCTCATGTGTTTATGGGAACTCCTAGAGGTTTACTATAAAGCCCGGGCCTTAAAGTACTTACAGTATAGTAAGTCGTCATTAAGGTAGTTGTCTAATGTGTTTATGGGAACTCCTAGTGGTTTACTATAAAGCCCGGGCCTTAAAGTACTTACAGCATAGTAAGTCGTCATTAAGATAGTTGTCTCATGTGTTTATGAGAACTCCTAGTGGTTTACTATAAAGCCCGGGTCTTAAAGTACTTACAGCATAGTAAGTCGTCATTAAGATAGTTGTCTCATGTGTTTATGAGAACTCATAGAGGTTTACTATAAAGCCCGGGCCTTAAAGTACTTACAGCATAGTAAGTCGTCATTAAGGTAGTTGTCTCATGTGTTTATGAGAACTCATAGTGGTTTACTATAAAGCCCGGGCCTTAAAGTACTTACAGCATAGTCAGTCGTCATTAAGGTAGTTCTCTCATGTGTTTATGAGAACTCATAGTGGTTTACTATAAAGGCCGGGCCTTAAAGTACTTACAGCATAGTAAGCCGTCATTAAGGTAGTTGTCTCATGTGTTTACGAGAACTCATAGTGTTTTACTATAAAGCCCGCGTCTTAAAGTACTTACAGCATAGTAAGTCGCCATTAAGGTAGTTGTCTCATGTGTTTATGAGAACTCCTAGTGGTTTACCGGGACAAACACTAGTCAGTTGTACCTAGTAGTGGTCCGAAGTATAAAGCCCGGGCCTTAAAGTACTTACAGCATAGAAAGTCGTCATTAAGGTAGTTGTCTCATGTGTTTATGGGAACTCCTAGTGGTTTACTATAAAGCCCGGGCCATAAAGTACTTACAGCATAGTAAGTCGTCATTAAGATAGTTGTCTCATATGTTTATGAGAACTCCTAGTGGTTTACTATAAAGCCCGGGACTTAAAGTACTTACAGCATAGTAAGTCGCCATTAAGGTAGTTGTCTCATGTGTTTATGAGAACTCCTAATGGTTTACTATAAAGCCCGGGGCTTAAAGTACTTACAGCATAGTAAGTCGCCATTAAGGTAGTTGTCTCATGTGTTTATGAGAACTCCTAGTGGTTTACTATAAAGCCCGAGTCTTAAAGTACTTACAGCATAGTAAGTCGTCATTAAGGTAGTTGTCTCATGTGTTTATGAGAACTCCTAGTGGTTTACTATAAAGCCCGGGGCTTAAAGTACTTACTGCATAGTAAGTCGTCATTAAGGTAGTTGTCTCATGTGTTTATGAGAACTCCTAGTGGTTTACTATAAAGCCCGGGGCTTAAAGTACTTACAGCATAGTAAGTCGTCATTAAGGTAGTTGTCTCATGTGTTTATGAGAACTCCTAGTGGTTTACTATAAAGCCCGGGGCTTAAAGTACTTACAGCATAGTAAGTCGTCATTAAGGTAGTTGTCTCATGTGTTTATGAGAACTCCTAGTGGTTTACTATAAAGCCCGAGTCTTAAAGTACTTACAGCATAGTAAGTCGTCATTAAGGTAGTTGTCTCAAGTGTTTATGAGAACTCCTAGTGGTTTACCGGGACAAACACGAGTCAGTTGTACCTAGTAGTGGTTCGAACAATAAAGCCAGGGCCTTAAAGTACTTACAGCATAGTAAGTCGCCATTAGGGTAGTTGTCTCATGTGTTTATGAGAACTCCTAGTGGTTTACTATAAAGCCCAGGTCTTAAAGTACTTACAGCATAGTAAGTCGTCATTAAGGTAGTTGTCTCATGTGTTTATGAGAACACCTTGTGGTTTACTATAAAGCCCGGGGCTTAAAGTACTTACAGCATAGTAAGTCGTCATTAAGGTAGTTGTCTCATGTGTTTATGAGAACTCCTAGTGGTTTACTATAAAGCCCGGGCCTTAAAGTACTTACAGCATAGTAAGTCGTCATTAAGGTAGTTGTCTCATGTGTCTATGAGAACTCCTAGTGGTTTACTATAAAGCCCGGGCCTTAAAATACTTACAGCATAGTAAGTCGTCATTAAGGTATTTGTCTCATGTCTTTATGAGAACTCCTAGTGGCTTACTATAAAGCCCGGGCCTTAAAGTACTTACAGCACAGTAAGCCGTCATTAAGGTAGTTGTCTCATGTGTTTATGAGAACTCCTAGTGGTTTACTATAAAGCCCGGGCCTTAAAGTACTTACAGCATAGTAAGCCGTCATTAAGGTAGTTGTCTCATGTGTTTATGAGAACTCCAAGTGGTTTACTATAAAGCCCGGGCCTTAAAGTACTTACAGCATAGTAAGCCGTCATTAAGGTAGTTGTCTCATGTGTTTATGAGAACTCCAAGTGGTTTACTATAAAGCCCAGGCCTTAAAGTACTTACAGCATAGTAAGTCATCATTAAGGTAGTTGTCTCATGTGTTTATGAGAACTCCTAGAGGTTAACTATAAAGCCCGGGCCTTAAAGTACTTACAGCATAGTAAGCCGTCATTAAGGTAGTTGTCTCATCTGTTTGTGAGAACTCCTAGTGGTTTACTATAAAGCCCGGACCTTAAAGTACTTACAGCATAGTAAGTCGTCATTATGGTAGTTGTCTCATGTGTTTATGAGAACTCCTAGTGGTTTACTATAAAGCCCGGGCCTTAAAGTACTTACAGCATAGTAAGTCGCCCTTAAGGTTGTTGTCTCATGTGTTTATGAGAACTCCTAGTGGTTTACTATAAAGCCCGGGCCTTAAAGTACTTACATCATAGTAAGTCGCCATTAAGGTTGTTGTCTCATGTGTTTATGAGAACTCCTAGTGGTTTACTATAAAGCCCGGGCCTTAAAGTACTTACAGCATAGTAAGTTGCCATTAAGGTTGTTGTCTCATGTGTTTATGAGAACTCCTAGTGGTTTACTATAAAGCCCGGGCCTTAAAGTACTTACAGCATAGTAAGTCGTCATTAAGGTAGTTGTCTCATGTGTTTATGAGAACTCCTAGTGGTTTGCTATAAAGCCCGGGCCTTAAAGTACTTACAGCATAGTAAGTCGCCATTAAGGTAGTTGTCTCATGTGTTTATGAGAACTCCTAGTGGTTTACTATAAAGCCCGGGCCTTAAAGTACTTACAGCATAGTAAGTCGTCATTAAGGTAGTTGTCTCATGTGTTTATGAGAACTCCTAGTGGTTTACTATAAAGCCCGGGCCTTAAAGTACTTACATCATAGTAAGTCGCCATTAAGGTAGTTGTCTCATGTGTTTATGAGAACTCCTAGTGGTTAACTATAAAGCCCGGGCCTTAAAGTACTTACAGCATAGTAAGTCGCCATTAAGGTTGTTGTCTCATGTGTTTATGAGAACTCCTAGTGGTTTACTATAAAGCCCGGGCATTAAAGTACTTACAGCATAGTAAGTCGTCATTAAGGTAGTTGTCTCATGTGTTTATGAGAACTCCTAGTGGTTTGCTATAAATCCCGGGCCTTAAAGTACTTACAGCATAGTAAGTCGCCATTAAGGTAGTTGTCTCATGTGTTTATGAGAACTCCTAGTGGTTTACCGGGAAAAACACAAGTCAGTTGGAGAATTTAATATCATGTCGGCACGTTGGCCATAATAGCTCAATGGTTAGAGCGGCTGGACGGAAACCAGAAGATCCGTGGTTCAAATGCCGGCTATGGCATTGAATGTTTCATTCTGGCTCTACCCTTTCATTGTCAGCTAACAGTTCCCAAGAAAAAATCACTACATATCTCAATGACGATTTGTCATCTACTCTCTCTAGTACACTGGATTACTGGAAAGCAAATTTTAACACTGAAAGACTATTTAGTACAGCAGGTCTCATAGGTGACGGAAAAGACTTGACCCCGAAACAGTGAGAATGCTAGTATTTTTGAACTTACAAAAGTAGATGTAGAAAAAAGGACACCGATGGTTTTAAATTTTGTGTCACCAGTTATATGGATCTAGTTAATTATTTTGGTATTACACTCCTATCCCAATATTCTACCGTAAAACGGAACGTTCCGTAATTTATTTTCCGTTGACACAGGTTTCCGTTTTACAGAGGTTTGTGTTTGTGTAAAAGAAATTAGGAAATAGTCGTACAGGTTTACAGTGAAGGAATATTATAGAATGAGTTATAAATAACAATAGACTGACATGTATTATGTACTATATTTACAACTTACATACAATAATTGTAGTTTATCGTCTAGTTTCTCTGTCTGTCTTCAACTGTCTGTATATCAACATCATTTGTTTCACCACACACAACATTCAGATGTTTGAAACTCTCGAGTTATCCATTGGAAGTTCTGAAATTGTCTTTGTCTAATTTTCTTGTTGTCTCTAAAGCTTGAGTCTGAAGTAATGGTCCAGAAATGGGAGTTCCTTTAGCACGAGCACTAACAAACACTCGAACACAGCACGATTTAGCTCGTCATACTCTGTACATTTTGCCCTGCTGTTCCATTTAACCAGTCGTCTTTAGTTTATATTTTTGCAAAATTTCATAAATTTTAATTTTCACCATTTTAGGCAACACAGTTAATTCTTTAGCTGGACGTTTGTTCTTTTCGTTTTCTTCAATAACCTTATTTTTTCCTCCAGTGAAACTGTCTTATGTTTAGAATCATTTTGCTGAATTTTTGACATTCACCAAAATTCACAGTTTTCTTCTACTCGTACTTGATCACAGTTGTACACTTACCATGTGTGTTGGAAGACAGCTGAGAGAGCTAATGGATCTTTTTCCCTTTTCCCCGAAGGATTGCAGTTTATGACTTTATGGATCATGGAACTTCGCTGCAAGTGTAGTCACCCTCAAAATTATTGTACTTTTTAAAAACATGGGTTATAAGCCATTTTTAAGGATACCTGTAACAGAAAATTTGAAATCCAGAATTAAGAACGCTAGCAATTTAGGATTTATATCACAGCTGTTATTTAGGGCAAATGTGATACAGCCCAAATACTGTCAATTTCAGTTTTATAGTTTGGAAAATATGGTCAAATGTATTTACTTATCGTTATGACACCTAAAACGTCGCTTGCGACAAAATAACCTAAATTTTGGTCTAATATTTTAACAACAGAACTATAGAAGAAGTTAAGGATATTATACACACCATCACTAATGACAGAGCACCTGGAATTGATAATATACAAGCAGAAATACTAAAAAATGGAGGCCATATGGTGGCGGAAAGAATTTTATAAATTATTACAAAATATATGGAGACAAGAGCAGATCCCTGGTGAGTGGAAGATTGGCCTAATATGTCCAATGTATAAAAAGGGTGACCCATTAATATTTAAAAATTACAGAGTAATAGTGTATAAAATACTCTCCAAAATCCTATACCTAAAACTGTTACCATTCTCAGAGAAGATCATAGGTAATTATAGGGTTTAGACAAGGAAAATCAACAATTAATCAGATTTTCCTATTAAGACAAATCCTGGAAGAAGCCAAGGAATACAAACTTGAAACCCATCATCTGTTTATCGACTTCAGCTCGGCATATGACAGTATAAATAGACTGGAGCCGAATGAAGCCCTTAAAGAATTCAAAATATTTGGAAAACTAATAAATTTTATTAGAGCCACAATGAATAATAATGTATGCCAAGTAAAGGTCCTCTCAGACCTATCAGAACCATTTGAAACCACCAAAGGAGTAAGACAAGGAGACTCACTCTCAAGCTTATTATTTAATCTAGCATTGGAGAAAGTTATTAGGGATGCTGGCATCCAAACAAGAGGTACAATATTTAATAAGTCCACACAATTACTGGCATATGCAGACGATATAGATATAATCAGCAGAACAGAAAAGGTCATGGTAAAGACATTGATAAACTCAGAACAGGTAGCAACTAAGATGGGTCTAAAAATAAATGAAGGGAAAACAAAGTACATGGTGACTAATGTCAAGAAGAAAATTAAAGAGCCAGAAAAGTATATCCATATTCTTAACTATAAATTAAAAAGAGTGAATAGATTCACATACCTAGGATCTCTTGCGAATGAAAGTAATGACATGAATGAGGAAATTAACCAAAGAATACGAAATGCCAATGGGGCATATTTTAATCTAATAAAACACTTTAAATCAAAACTATTAACATATAAAACAAAAACTAGAATCTATAAAACATTAATAAAACCGGTGCTGATGTATGGGTGTGAAACATGGGTCACTACAAAGAGGATATGGAAAGACTGAACTTTTTTGAAAGGAAGATACTGAGAATTTATGGCCCAATTAACCAGAAAGGGGAATGGCGAATCAGATATAACGATGAATTATATAAAATATATAAAGACCCAAATATTGTAAAATCAATTAAAATAGCAAGGTTAAGATGGGCAGGGCATGTCCAAAGACTGGATGAAGAGGACATAACTAGGAGAGTATTGGAGTGTAAACTGTATGGTGCAAGGAGAGTAGGAGGACCAAACTTGAGATGGATGGATGGGTGGAGTAAAAATAAATAAATAAAATCTGAAAATTCTCTGTCCCGGTACCAAATTACTAAAACCGGGACATAATTTCCAAATTTTACATTTATTAAACAAAAAACAACAAACGACATAATCATTTTTCAGATAATATAAACAAAAAATAAAACAATTTAAATAAAAAATTTAAATAAAAAATCATAGAAAGACTACAAATTTAAAATTAAGTACAAAATTACTGGAATCCAGTAAATAATTTAACTGGCAGCCAGCTAAATATCTACAACTACAGAAAAAGAAAAATATACCGGCATCCGGTATTAAATACTGGCAGCCAGTATTAGATATCACAAAATAATTTACAATTAAAACTACAAAATAACTTCCAAACTCATTTAAATCAGAACTTTATAACATCAAATTAAATAACTTATTTCAATCATCATTTATACAATTTTAAAAAATTTATCTAACAAAATTCATATCATATAATTTATATATTCACATCAACTTATTATTATATTCAGAACTTACTTAAACAAAATAAAAATATTCTATATTATTAATTTAAACTAAAATAACGTTTACCTCTTCTTACCAATTATTCATCTCTTATCATCTACTCATCAAAATTATCCAATATACTTTACATAAATACTTCAACCAAAATTAATTTAATCAACATATTTAGTTCATCTTAACTAATAAGATAAAAATTTTAAAAATCTACAATACAAAACCAATCAAACAATATACTCATTTCATCTCATCTTATCATACAAAATTTAAAAATTAAAAATGGATGGGTGGAGTATTGGAGGATGTGAAAAGGCTGGAGATAAAAAATTGGTGGATGGTAGCCAGAAGAAGGGATGTCTGGAGGAGGATCCTGAGCTAAGCCGAGGCCCACTCTGGGCTGTAGTGTTAGAAATGATGATTTTAACAATAGTTCCCAATACATCCATTTTTTTAATTTGCCCTAGGTTTCTCTGTGTGTAAATAACTTTAGGCTCCAGAAATTATTAAAGCTATGAATATGGCTTTTTGGCCCAAACTTTGACATTTTTGTGTTTTGAAGTAAAGAAAATGTACTAAAATGCATCTCACAATAAACCCAGGACAATGTATATTGACTATGTCTCTATGAACGTGTGTAGCAAGTTTCATTAGTCTAACTCTAAAACTGCGACGTAAGGAACGTCTTAAATGATGAAAAATGCTGACATTTTCAATAACGAGAAAAGAAGGATAAAGAATTAGAAATCGTATCTAAAACTAACATTCACGTAACCTTAAAACTAGATTAGAACATTTAAAAATGTCTTGCGGATGCTCACTAAGCATTCTTTGGATTCAGGAAGGCTTACACTATTTTATACACTAAAAGAGGTAACGGTGATTTTTTGAAAATGTTCTTGAAATTTCAGTCATATACGAGACGTGTCCGTAAAATAAGGTCTCCAATTTTATTTAATATAGAAAACATGTTTATTGTCAATGAATGTTACATTGATAGAAATGCGGAACTTACAGCTATTTTTCAACGTAATCACCATTGCTTTTGCATGCGCTGGGGCAGTTTTTGTATACCCTTGTCGTAGGACTCTCCCGCCAAGTTGCGTAGGTAGCGCTGAACCTCGTTGGTCTGGAAATGTGTTCCTCCCAGGTGTGACTTCAACTCAGGAAACAGATGATAATCACTAGATGCTAAGTCTGGACTGTAGGGGGGATGGGTCAGGAGATCAGCCGTTGCATGTGCAGTATGGGGACGAACGCTGTCGTGATGAAAAATCACTCCCTTCGTCAGCATTCCCTCCCTCCGATTTTGAATGGCACGTCGCAATTGTTTTAAAGTCTCACAGTAGCTAGCGGTGTGTATTGTTGTACCGAGAGGCATAAACTGGCAAAACAATACACCTTTTCTGTCCCAGAACACACTGGCCATCACTTTGTCGGCAGAAAATGTGTGTCCGATCTTTCGCGGCTTCGGCGAATTCGAATGCCACCACTGACGAGAACGTTCTTTAGTTTCTGGTGTTGTGTAGTGCAGCCAGATTTCATCGCCAGTGACAATTCCTCGCCCAGTTCTGCATAGCGCTCCACGAATCGGTGGGCCGCTTCAACACGTTGCCGTTTATGGTGTTCGGTGAGAATTTTGGAGACCCACCTCACACACATCTTGCGATAATGCAAATGTTCGGTCAAAATCTTGTCAATCGTAGTCTTACTGACTTCAGGGATAAGTTCGCACACGCCGATCTTTAAGCATTTCTTGCTCCACTTTTGCAATTATTTCGGCTGAAACCGAAAGCTGACCAGAATGCTGTTCGTCATGGACGTCTGTAGGTCCGTCTTTGAACTCTCTGACCCACTTTTGCACGTTTTTGACGTCCATACACGGTGGCACATAGACTTCGCATAACTGACGATGCATTTCACTGGGGGTAGTGCCGTCGGCCCTCAAAAAAAAGAAAAAAAAAAAAAAAAAAAAAAAAGAAAAAGCGGATCACTACACGCAACTCGCACTTGCCGGCGGAAGTGATAGGAAGCTCCATCGCAAACGGCTGCCCAGCCAAGACTAATTTTTGCAATGGGTTCTTTGTGGTGGAGATTTGAAGGGGTGAAACCAAGCTACACGCCAGTGTTGCCGGATCTCGCATAACAGAGTTCGTCACAGCTCCTGCCCCTTGGAGATCTTATTTTACGGACATGCATAGTATATCCTTAATAAGGTTATTTACGCAAATGGTTCCCGAAAATTATTTGGGTTTCCGCGTTAGGCAGCTTTTAGGCTTAGAGTATAGTTTCACGTGGGAAATGGCTCCGTTCCGAAATTTATATTCCCTTATTATACGTTTGCGGCATAGAAGGAATCTATTTTAAGCAGGTTTTAATATATTTTGTATTGAAACTGGAAGTCGAAATTAGGGTATCGACTATCATGTATCGAGATCATGGAAAATATCGATTATCGGTATCAAGAGTCAAGTATCGATAAACATGGTATCGACGAGTCATTGGTTATTACAATAGCTGACATGCAGAACTGGCACTCTAATTTAAACTTCCAGAAAGTAGGGTGCGGAGTAACCCTGCAGCCGGTAACCAAACCCGAGACCTCAGAATTTGGGGTCAGAATGCTTTTTTCAACATTATAGAGACGGGACAAATGAACCTTGGTAAGCACCCTGTGTTACAAAGCACCCTTCTCTCACGTAAAACAGGCTGAAGATGGGAGAGACCCTCCGTGTCATTTTTGTTCTTATTCTTCATACACTTAATCTCTTTTAATCACGTCTGCAGCAGAGATTAAAAATATTTTTCTCGGTCCCTCCCTCCCTCCCTCCCTCTCCTTTCTTTGGTACAAGGGTTGTTCGGCAGGCAGGTTCCCTCCTCCCCTTTTCGTTAAGTAGTGCAGACAGAGAGCCGAGGGCTTAACTAGTTAAAAGGTATACGTCGCAAGAGAAGAGCCTTACAAAAATGTATATGCGGGGGTTTTAAATTCAGCGATCGGAGGCTAAAGCAAAGTTAAAACTACTTCCGAGAATTGCAAATTTTCCCAAGATCATATTCATATTTCTTCATTAATACAGCTCTGCTAAGAGAGGGCGAGATGAAGAAGACACGCTTTCCTTGCCTTCAACTTTTTTCTCTCTTCTACTTGGCTAATAGAGAGTCATAACTATGCGGCCCTTTTCAGGTTAACTCTGGCTTTATTCCGTATGTAAAAATACCGTATTTCCACACATGACGTAGCGTGTTTTGTCTCTAGAATTTATCTGCCCTCCCATCCACACAAACTTTCTGTAACACGTATATACTAAAATTTCATTGGATATACATGTTTTGAGACCCCATTGAATAAAAAAGAGAAACAAATAGGTACATCTCTATGTGGGTGAACATCATAATTCAAGAACTAAAAGCCTATTAAATAGACACAGGGAAAAGTACTACAAAAACAACAAAACAGCTACCGGTATACCCTCCAATACCTATTCCACATGAACATGTTATATGTAGGGGGCAGATTTTGCTCTATTTGCCTATTTTATTCCTTTCTTCAGAAAAGTAGGCTTTTAAGTTATACGCACGTTTCCTACAATTATTAGCCTAATTTCTTAGTTTTATAGTTGCTATAAATACATATTTCATACTTTGTGCCTATTCTGCTTATTAGTGCTTAAACTGCCTTTTTAGCCAATTTCTTCTGCTTCTAATTTGTGACAACAACTTTTGCATTTCTTGGTTTCAACGTCCAAGTTTTCGGGGAAGAGAAATTTCTTACTGCTGTACATTGGATATACAAAAATGGATTAAGGAAACACATCTGTACAAATTGGCCCAAAACTTACAATACCAAATATAGCTCTTTTATCTTAAAATTAATATAGACATACTTCAATGATTTAAAGTTTTTTTTTTCTAGCGGCAGTACAGAAAACGTCACAGGACTATTTAAATCACCCTACACCTGTATAGTAGCTGTTGTTACGTAATTTTAACCTCATATATATATATCAGATTCCAATTGTCTACATTTTCCTAACTTCAAAATATTCCACAGGATGCAGTTTTCTATTAATCTATATGAAATTCTAAAAATGCCACTGAACTGCATATTAAGTGTACCCATTTACATTTTTAGTGTTTTTGTCACTTGTACTGAAAAGGATTATAATGCTTACTTCTTACTGTAAATGCTTAGGAAAATAAAAATTGTTAAATACGTATGATTATTGTTTTCCTTCGTTGATATGGCGTAGACGTATAGTTCACATAGGTGCAGGTCATTAATAAGTTAAAATGGGTGCAGAAAGTAACACTCCAAGCATTAATTTTTAAAATTATAATATGTGGGACATTTGAAAATCGTCTACAATTTAGATATAAACTGTTAATTCCTCAGAAAATATTGTAACTAGAAAGCTGAAAGTTGGCAATTATTCCATTCTTGATCGATCATAAAAATAAATGGTATACATTTGAAACAAATCTCACAAAAGCTTCAGATATTTCAATTTTCACCCTCAAAGCCCCAACCCCTCCCCCCCCCCCAAAAAAAATAACCACGTTTTTGTTTTTTTGACATAGTTACTTCACACTTTTCTGTACATTGTGGTTCTTAATAAGTGAAGTGGATTTATATGTATCTTAATTATACGACAATTTCTATTATTTTAATATGCTGTGGAGCCATTTATGTAATTTGGAATAAAAGTAGAAATATTTGCACTAGGGAAACCAAGAAAAGCATATATTTAGTGAATTTGTTGCAGCATATGTTGTGTATTTCTAAGTGTTTACTCACCAAATTTTAATGCCAATTTAAGTGCATATTTTGCCCATTTTTAGTGCGTATAAATGCGCTCCGAAAACAACAAATATTACATTTTTTATAGATAGAGTCAACATGAGTCAAGGACCTTAGCCTATATACGGCTAGTGTGAAGAAATTATTAATCTCCATCCATTAATTAAAATAATAAGAGTTAAATGATGAAGCCTGGGACTCAAGTACTTACGATAGTAAGTCGCCAAAATGGTGAATCTCAAATACGAGAGCCCCTAGTGGTCTACCGGGGAAATATACAAGTCAAATGGAGAATATAATGTCATGACGGCATATTGGCCATGGTAGCTCAATGGGTTAGAGCGACTGGTTGGAAACCAGGAGATCCGTGGTTCAAATCCTGGCCATGGCATTGAATTTTTCATGTTGACGATATCTAACCATAAGATAATGTTTATCTTGAAGTAGATAGAGCAATAACTGTTTGTGCAAGAGTAGAGAAAGTCATGTATACATCACATAACCCCCAAAACATTTCACTCACTTAAAGTCTACTGTATTCCCATGTAATTACAATAAGATAATGTTTATCTTGAAGTAGATAGAGCAATAAGTGTTTGTACAAGAGTAGAGAAAGTCATGTATACATCACATAACGACCAAAATATTTGACTATCACTTAAAGTCTACTGTATTCCCTTGTAACTACAATAAGATAATGTTTACCTTGAAGTAGATAGAGCAATAAGTGCTTGTACAAGAGTAGAGAAAGTCATGTATACATCACATAACGACCAAAACATTTGACTATCACTTAAAGTCTACTGTATTCCCTTGTAACTACAATAAGATAATGTTTATCTTGAAGTAGATAGAGCAATAAGTGTTTGTACAAGAGTAGAGAAAGTCATGTATACATCACATAACGACCAAAACATTTGACTATCACTTAAAGTCTACTGTATTCCCTTGTAACTACAATAAGATAATGTTTATCTTGAAGTAGATAGAGCAATAAGTGTTTGTACAAGAGTAGAGAAAGTCATGTGTACATCACATAACGACCAAAACATTTGACTATCACTTAAAGTCTACTGTATTCCCTTGTAACTACAATAAGATAATGTTTATCTTGAAGTAGATAGAGCAATAAGTGTTTGTACAAGAGTAGAGAAAGTCATGTATACATCACATAACGACCAAAACATTTGACTATCACTTAAAGTCTACTGTATTCCCTTGTAACTACAATAAGATAATGTTTATCTTGAAGTAGATAGAGCAATAAGTGTTTGTACAAGAGTAGAGAAAGTCATGTATACATCACATAACGACCAAAACATTTGACTATCACTTAAAGTCTACTGTATTCCCTTGTAACTACAATAAGATAATGTTTATCTTGAAGTAGATAGAGCAATAAGTGTTTGTACAAGAGTAGAGAAAGTCATGTATACATCACATAACGACCAAAACATTTGACTATCACTTAAAGTCTACTGTATTCCCTTGTAACTACAATAAGATAATGTTTATCTTGAAGTAGATAGAGGAATAAGTGTTTGTACAAGAGTAGAGAAAGTCATGTATACATCACATAACGACCAAAACATTTGACTATCACTTAAAGTCTACTGTATTCCCTTGTAACTACAATAAGATAATGTTTATCTTGAAGTAGATAGAGCAATAAGTGTTTGTACAAGAGTAGAGAAAGTCATGTGTACATCACATAACGACCAAAACATTTGACTATCACTTAAAGTCTACTGTATTCCCTTGTAACTACAATAAGATAATGTTTATCTTGAAGTAGATAGAGCAATAAGTGTTTGTACAAGAGTAGAGAAAGTCATGTATACATCACATAACGACCAAAACATTTGACTATCACTTAAAGTCTACTGTATTCCCTTGTAACTACAATAAGATAATGTTTATCTTGAAGTAGATAGAGCAATAAGTGTTTGTACAAGAGTAGAGAAAGTCATGTATACATCACATAACGACCAAAACATTTGACTATCACTTAAAGTCTACTGTATTCCCTTGTAACTACAATAAGACAATGTTTATCTTGAAGTAGATAGAGCAATAAGTGTTTGTACAAGAGTAGAGAAAGTCATGTATACATCACATAACGACCAAAACATTTGACTATCACTTAAAGTCTACTGTATTCCCTTGTAACTACAATAAGATAATGTTTATCTTGAAGTAGATAGAGCAATAAGTGTTGTACAAGAGTAGAGAAAGTCATGTGTACATCACATAACGACCAAAACATTTGACTATCACTTAAAGTCTACTGTATTCCCTTGTAACTACAATAAGATAATGTTTATCTTGAAGTAGATAGAGCAATAAGTGTTGTACAAGAGTAGAGAAAGTCATGTATACATCACATAACGACCAAAACATTTGACTATTACTTAAAGTCTACTGTATTCCCTTGTAACTACAATAAGATAATGTTTATCTTGAAGTAGATAGAGCAATAAGTGATTGTACATGAGTAGAGAAAGACATGCATACATCACATAACGACCAAAACATTTGACTATCACTTAAAGTCTACTGTATTCCCTTGTAACTACAATAAGATAATGTTTATCTTGAAGTAGATAGAGCAATAAGTGCTTGTACAAGAGTAGAGAAAGTCATGTATACATCACATAACGACCAAAACATTTGACTATCACTTAAAGTCTACTGTATTCCCTTGTAACTACAATAAGATAATGTTTATCTTGAAGTAGATAGAGCAATAAGTGTTTGTACAAGAGTAGAGAAAGTCATGTGTACATCACATAACGACCAAAACATTTGACTATCACTTAAAGTCTACTGTATTCCCTTGTAACTACAATAAGATAATGTTTATCTTGAAGTAGATAGAGCAATAAGTGTTTGTACAAGAGTAGAGAAAGTCATGTATACATCACATAACGACCAAAACATTTGACTATCACTTAAAGTCTACTGTATTCCCTTGTAACTACAATAAGATAATGTTTATCTTGAAGTAGATAGAGCAATAAGTGTTTGTACAAGAGTAGAGAAAGTCATGTGTACATCACATAACGACCAAAACATTTGACTATCACTGAAAGTCTACTGTATTCCCCTGTAACTACAATAAGATAATGTTTATCTTGAAGTAGATAGAGCAATAAGCGTTTGTACAAGAGTAGAGAAAGTCATGTATACATCACATGACGACCAAAACATTTGACTATCACTTAAAGTCTACTGTATTCCCTTGTAGCCTCAATAAGATAATGTTTATCTTGAAGTAGATAGAGCAATAAGCGTTTGTACAAGAGTAGAGAAAGTCATGTATACATCACATGACGACCAAAACATTTGACTATCACTTAAAGTCTACTGTATTTCCTTGTAACTACAATAAGATAATGTTTATCTTGAAGTAGATAGAGCAATAAGTGTTTGTACAAGAGTAGAGAAAGTCATGTGTACATCACATAACGACCAAAACATTTGACTATCACTTAAAGTCTACTGTATTCCCTTGTAACTACAATAAGATAATGTTTATCTTGAAGTAGATAGAGCAATAAGTGTTTGTACAAGAGTAGAGAAAGTCATGTGTACATCACATAACGACCAAAACATTTGACTATCACTTAAAGTCTACTGCATTCCCTTGTAACTACAATAAGATAATGTTTATCTTGAAGTAGATAGAGCAATAAGTGTTTGTACAAGAGTAGAGAAAGTCATGTGTACATCACATAACGACCAAAACATTTGACTATCACTTAAAGTCTACTGTATTCCCTTGTAACTACAATAAGATAATGTTTATCTTGAAGTAGATAGAGCAATAAGTGTTTGTACAAGAGTAGAGAAAGTCATGTATACATCACATAACGACCAAAACATTTGACTATCACTTAAAGTCTACTGCATTCCCTTGTAACTACAATAAGATAATGTTTATCTTGAAGTAGATAGAGCAATAAGTGTTTGTACAAGAGTAGAGAAAGTCATGTATACATCACATAACGACCAAAACATTTGACTATCACTTAAAGTCTACTGTATTCCCTTGTCGTTGAAGTAGTACAACAACCTTATTTACATTTGTTTTCTTTGGTTGCGATCGGAGCGAGCAGTAATCAGGGCAGGCCGACATCACAGAAGGCGATGTAATTTTTCATTACGTGCTTGGATTACAGTGACAAGACGTGCTTTCTCAACCCTCAAGTTAAAATTCTGCCTCCACCCTCCTTCCTGATAACTTTCTTATAAATCTCTTCATTATTACGGCATAATCACAATTTTTACATCGAAGGCACGTTTTGGTCTTAATGATAATAACTAGTTCACCCCTAGGACGGAGAAAAAATATATTTTAATTAATTCGATATCACGTGAGTATATAACGGCATTAAATTTTTATTAGAAATGTTAAGTCTCCAAATGGACGACGCGATGCAAGTCAGAACGTGAAAGGGGACTTTTACTCAACTGTGTCAACAGTATTGTAGTCCACCAAAAAGTCTGACGCCGACAGTTTATTAGAGGTTCACGTCCTCTAAAATACAAAAAAGACATTTTAATAAAAGAACCATTTGTGTGGCATTTAGTTTCAGAGACTTCAAGGATACAATATCCAAGAATAACTTTTACATAAAACATTTTCGAAAATTTTAATTTATTAAAAAATGGCTACAACTATTCTAATTAAAATATAAGTTTAAGATATTTTCAAGGCCTGTATATCTTGAATTTTCCTGGAAATCGTCAGAAATCCTCATCATTCTAAATTACTTTTATATAATTGCTAAGGATTACTGTGGAGGTGATTCGGGGCCAGTCTTGTTCATTTGTATCTATGCTCCAAGTGGAAGGATGAGGCAAGAGGACACATAGGGCGGCCGTACCAAGAAGGTGCGACTGTGCAAAGGGCAGGCTCCGTACAGGAGGGAATATTTCCTCTTCAGCTGCCGTGGTGTTGTCGTTGTGGACCCCTAGCATTCGTGGTAACTGTAACATTACTAGAGGAACCTCAGGCCGAACATTCGAGCCCCTCCCTGATTGGGAGTTGTTCGGATTGGGTTGGACTCGAGGGGAAAGTGTGTTCCGGATGCGCGTGGGAGATCGAGTACCTCCGGCCAGGCTTTGGCCGCCCGGAGGGGACAGATGGTTGCCTAAAAGGTCTCGGGTACTAGTCTGCAGAACTACCATTTAGTGACACCTCCGTCTCCTCCAAGATCAGTGCAGGCTTTGGCGGTTGTCCATGAATCCTGAGAAACGCCAAGCCATCTTATTTACTAAGCTCCGCTTTCCCGCCAACTTCCCTAAATGCAACTATTCTGGTCGTCGAATAAGGTGTGGGAATTCTATCAAATACCTGGGAGTGAAGTTGGACAGGAACTTAACTTTTCAGGAGCACATCCGTGAGCTGTCGCATCGGGCGTGCGGGGCCTCGGCCTCGTTATGCCCCTTGATGAGGTCTGTGATGTCTGTGCCCCTTGAGTCACTTCCGGGTTCTAGTCCTCCTTGTCATGCTTTATGCGTGCGAGGTCTGGGGCATGGCCGCGGGTTCTAACCTGGTGCTGCTTCAATAGGTGCAGTATTCTGTATACAGAGGATTTCCCGTGGGATATCTCCACGTGGCCTGATCTCTCCACTATGTGAAAGATGAAATTAGGCGTAGGGCCAACAAATTCTTCGAGAAATTACCAGCACATCAGAGCACCCTGGTTAGATCCCTTAGGAAACATATTACGCCGCTTCAAGCGGTACCGGCTCCCCCGCATGTCTTGTAGGCCATACCGGCAACACTAAGGCCATATGCATTCCTTAGAAGTGTCGGCCTTGAAGATGCATATATAATAGTCTGACATTTAATTTATATTTTGCGGAAAATTCTCCTTTTATACTCAGCTGATACCAAAACATATATTTACAATACAATCCCAACGTCAAATTTTTTTATATAATGCAGCTCCTACGTACGATCGTCGTCTAGAAAGTATTATTTTAACGACAAAATAAAGCTAAAACGTTCAAATGTCCCTCGTGTTAACTGAGTGACAACGACCGCTGCGACACTTAGTGTAAATATCGTGAAACACGAAGTACACGTGGTATGCAATAGATGACGCGCAACGTATAATTGTTCTGTATATGTCAATATGTCTTAATTGTTACGAATATTATCTAAAAATTTAGACCAATGATGCTTTGTTTTGAACTAGAATATTTTGTTAGAATATTTTGGATTGTTAGTGGGAATCATAATACTGTAAATAATAAATATAAACATATACAAATTATTGTGTTTCCAAACAAAAGTCTTCAGAAATTTGTATAAGTCTAACACACTCAAATGTTTATGCAAGCATTTTTCATCATCAGCCTGTATCTCCATAACACTGTACATATATTATGCTTAGTTATATGAAGTCAACTAATAGCTCAGGCCTTCCTAGTCATGCAGTTACTAGTGTTGGAATTTGCCTAAATGATCGATGTTTGACTCCGTTTTGGTGTACTTAATTCATGAATATGAGCAAAGCGGTTCAGAAGTTTATGGAAACATATTAGTTCTTATGTTCTGGGACGAAAGTTTGCAAAAACGTTTGTTATTCCAAGGAACTCCTCTCATATTTGTTATATACTTAGTCAAGTCGTGTACTAGTGAAACAGTAACGAAGTAATTAATTGATTTTAACAGTACATTAGATACTAGAAGGTGTGCTAGATCACCAAGCGGCCCCACCGAGGTTATTCGGCAGTCTTCCCTGCGGGGTTGACTCGACCAAGTGGCGTACAAACTTCCACCGTCTTGATTTGATTGGGAGCTTTGTAGACTCAAGGTATTGCTCCAAGGAAAGAGCCCCGGAACCTTACATCGCTCCCGGGTTAATAGATGCCGGAGTCCTCAGACTTTCAGATAAACCTCGTTGTACAATCCCGCCCTACTGTGCTCAAAAAGCGATCCAGCAGACCACGTTCGATGACCGGAGATCGTTCTGTTAGCAAAGGTAATACCTGTTACCATAATACTGTGACTTAGTGGGTTCATAGAATTAAAAGTCTAATTTACAGGAATTCAAAATGTTCTTTAGTTCCGTAGAAATACACTTTGGTCAACCTTTACAGCAGCAGAATTACGTCACATACACAATTACAATCTACCAACGATGTTGACCACAACAAAGAGTACACTTTTCAAAATACAGTTGCAGGCACACGCTACTGATTACGACTTTGTTTACACCTGTCGATTAATTAGCCTCGGCTTCTTTTTACACACGACTTCATGGTTCCAGAAGATAATGGAATGTTCTGTAAGACGTGACCAGACAAAACACGAACGTTCCAGAAATCTAACTTTATCTGTGTTGGCAAGTCTTTTATCTCCGGGCTATCTTCATCTGTTTCTGCAGGCTCTTTATCTCCACACTGCGCTATTTGTCTGTTATCGCTCTGCGCCGAGCCCTTTGTGCGCTACGCCGCCAATCGTAATAATGGATTCGTGACAATACTGTCACCAACCGCGACAAGCCAGTGTTGGTCATGCGTGGGCAGGAAAGAAAGACAGATAGTGGCGCCCACGCTGGACGCTTGCCAGAGAGACGTCTGGATTGCTCCGTCTTTGTCTCTTGTCGCCGCGATCTCTCTCGGGATCTCCACTACATTCTAGAACAATGACTGGAGGTATAAAAACCCCGCAAAGTGTTAGAGCGGAGTCAATTGTTAGTTGAATTGAGTGGATTGTGTTGTGCAGCTGTGTTGCAATTCTACGTTTGAACTGTGCCGCAGCGAATTACCTGTGGCAGGAGTAACGAGACGACCTTGAAGACTGCGTGTGTCATTATACTGCTGTCAGGGTTGTACAACGCCTCTTTTGACTGCAATAAACAGCATTTTAAATTTCTGCACACAAGACATTGATTCTACTCACCCACGAAGTCACTTACACAAGTAGATAAACCTCCAAAGTCAAGTTCTTTAAGAAGAAATATACTTTTTTTGTTTAAAAAGTCGCAATGTTACAAAACAAAATTGTCAGATATAATTCTAGCCAATAAGTGGACTCAGAAAAAACTTCTTGACTGATCCAATATTGTCAGAATATAGTCATACAATCTTAAGGCTTCTTTCGTAACATCCGGATCTGAATGCTATAGAATTAATATAGACAAATGCCAAACAATGGATTGCTTGCACAAATGTAACCTTTAAAATAAAAGACGAAATGAGTCGCCAATGATTTGGGGAAATTAGATAATGGAATGGGAAAAGCTATGCCATCATGTGGATAAAATAAAACAGGAATATTAAAAAAAGATACGCTAACGGAAGAAACAACTTAAAAAATTCAGTAAATAATCATTTCTTCCAAACTATCTGTGTGAAGGTTAAGGTTTGGATTAGTAGAGCCAGACTGAAAAATTCAATGCCATAGCCTGGATTTGAACCACAGATCTCCCGGTCTCCGTTCGTCCAGTTCCTCTAAACCACTGAGCTAGCATGGCCAACATGCCGTTATAACACTAAATTCTCCAACTAACTCGTATGTTTCCCGGTAGACCACTAGGGGTTCTCATATGCTATGAGACACACACCTTTTGTGGCGACTTACTGTACTGTAAGTACTTAAGCTAAACCACTGAGCTACTATGGCCAACATGCCGTTAAGACATTAAATTCTCCAACTGACTCGTATGTTTCCCGGTAGACCACTAGGGGTTCTCATATGCTATGAGACACGCACCTTTTGTGGCGACTTACTGTACTGTAAGTACTTAAGCTAAACTACTGAGCTACTAAGGCCAACATGCCGTTATGACATTAAATTCTCCAACTGACTCGTATGTTTCCCGGTAGACCACTAGGGGTTCTCATATGCTATGAGACACGCACCTTTTGTGGCGACTTACTGTACTGTAAGTACTTAAGCTAAACCACTGAGCTAGCATGGCCAACATGCCGTTATAACACTAAATTCTCCAACTGACTCGTATGTTTCCCGGTAGACCACTAGGGGTTCTCATATGCTATGAGACACGCACCTTTTGTGGCAACTTACTGTACTGTAAGTACTTAAGCTAAACCACTGAGCTAGCATGGCCAACATGCCGTTATAACACTAAATTCTCCAACTAACTCGTATGTTTCCCGGTAGACCACTAGGGGTTCTCATATGCTATGAGACACACACCTTTTGTGGCGACTTACTGTACTGTAAGTACTTAAGTTAAACCACTGAGCTACTATGGCCAACATGCCGTTATGACATTAAATTCTCCAACTGACTCGTATGTTTCCCGGTAGACCACCAGGGGTTCTCATATGCTATGAGACACGCACCTTTTGTGGCGACTTACTGTACTGTAAGTACTTAAGCTAAACCACTGAGCTACTATGGCCAACATGCTGTTATGACATTAAATTCCCAACTGACTCGTATGTTTCCCGGTAGACCACCAGGGGTTCTCATATGCTATGAGACACGCACCTTTTGTGGCGACTTAATGTACTGTAAGTACTTAAGTTAAACCACTGAGCTACTATGGCCAACATGCTGTTATGACATTAAATTCCCAACTGACACGTGTGTTTCCCGGTAGACCACCAGGGGTTCTCATATGCTATGAGACACGCACCTTTTGTGGCGACTTACTGTACTGTAAGTACTTAAGCTAAACCACTGAGCTACTATGGCCAACATGCCGTTATGACACTAAATTCTCCAATTGACTCGTGTGTTTCCGGTAGACCACTAGGGGTTCTCATATGCTATGAGACACGCACCTTTTGTGGGGACTTACTGTACTGTAAGTACTTAAGTTAAACCACTGAGCTACAATGGCCAACATGCCGTTATGACATTAAATTCTCCAACTGACTCGTATGTTTCCCGGTAGAACACTAGGGGTTCTCATATGCTATGAGACACGCACCTTTTGTGGCGACTTACTGTACTGTAAGTACTTAAGCTAAACCACTGAGCTACTATGGCCAACATGCCGTTATGACATTAAATTCTCCAACTGACTCGTATGTTTCCCGGTAGACCACCAGGGGTTCTCATATGCTATGAGACACGCACCTTTTGTGGCGACTTACTGTACTGTAAGTACTTAAGCTAAACCACTGAGCTACTATGGCCAACATGCCGTTATGACATTAAATTCTCCAACTGACTCGTATGTTTCCCGGTAGAACACTAGGGGTTCTCATATGCTATGAGACACGCACCTTTCGTGGTGACTTACTGTACTGTAAGTACTTAAGCTAAACCACTGAGCTACTATGGCCAAAATGCCGCTATGACATTAAAATCTCCAACTGACTCGTGTGTTTCCCGGTAGACCACTAGGGGTTCTCATATGCTATGAGACACGCACCTTTTGTGGCGACTTACTGTACTGTAAGTACTTAAGCTAAACCACTGAGCTACTATGGCCAACATGCTGTTATGACATTAAATTCTCCAACTGACTCGTGTGTTTCCCGGTAGATCACTAGGGGTTCTCATATGCTATGAGACACGCACCTTTTGGGCGACTTACTGTACTGTAAGTACTTAAGTTAAACCACTGAGCTACTATGGCCAACATGCCGCTATGACATTAAATTCTCCAACTGACTCGTATGTTTCCCGGTAGACCACTCGGGGTTCTCATATGCTATGAGACACGCACCTTTTGGGCGACTTACTGTACTGTAAGTACTTAAGTTAAACCACTGAGCTACTATGGCCAACATGCCGTTATGACATTAAATTCTCCAACTGACTCGTGTGTTTCCCGGTAGACCACTAGGGGTTCTCATATGCTATGGGACACGCACCTTTTGGGCGACTTACTGTACTGTAAGTACTTAAGTTAAACCACTGAGCTACCATGGCCAACATGCTGTTATGACATTAAATTCTCCAAATGACACGTATGTTTCCCGATAGACCCCTAGGGTTTCTCATATGCTATGAGACACATACCTTGTGTGGCGACTTACTGTACTGTAAGTACTTAAGCTAAACCACTGAGCTACTATGGCCAACCTGCCGTTATGACATTAAATTCTCCAAATGACACGTATGTTTCCCGATAGACCACTAGAGGTTCTCATATGCTATGAGACACATACCTTGTGTGGCGACTTACTGTACTGTAAGTACTTAAGCTGAACCACTGAACTACTATGGCCAACATGCCGTTATGACATTAAATTCTGCAAATGACACGTATGTTTCCCGATAGACCACTAGTGGTTCTCATATGCTATGAGACACACACCTTGTGTGGCGACTTACTGTACTGTAAGTACTTAAGTTAAACCACTGAGCTACTATGGCCAACATGCCGTTATGACATTAAATTCTCCAACTGACTCGTGTGTTTCCCGGTAGACCACTAGGGGTTCTCATATGCTATGAGACACACAGCTTTTGTGGCGAGTTACTGTACTGTAAGTCCTTAAGTTAAACCACTGAGCTACTATGGCCAGCATGCCGTTATGACATTAAATTCTCCAACTGACTCGTATGTTTCCCGGTAGACCACTAGGAGTTCTCATATGCTATGAGACAAGCACCTCTTGGGCGAGTTACTGTACTGTAAGTACTTAAGTTAAACCACTGAGCTACTATTGCCAACATGCCGTTATAACACTAAATTCCCCAACTGACTCGTGTGTTTCCCGGTAGACCACTAGGGGTTCTCGTATGCTATGAGACACACAGCTTTTGTGGCGAGTTACTGTACTGTAAGTACTAAAGTTAAACTACTGAGCTACTATGGCCAACATGCAGTTATGACATTAAATTCTCCAACTGACTCGTATGTTTCCCGGTAGACCACTAGGGATTCTCATATGGTATGAGACACGCACCTTTTGTGGCGAGTTACTGTACTGTAAGTACTAAAGTTAAACTACTGAGCTACTATGGCCAACATGCAGTTATGACATTAAATTCTCCAACTGACTCGTATGTTTCCCGGTAGACCACTAGGGGTTCTCATATGCTATGAGACACGCACCTTTTGGGCGACTTACTGTACTGTAAGTACTTAAGTTAAACCACTGAGCTACTATTGCCAACTTGCCGTTATGACATTAAATTCCCCAACTGACTCGTGTGTTTCCCGGTAGACCACTAGGGGTTCTCATATGCTATGAGACACACAGCTTTTGTGGCAACTTACTGTACTGTAAGTACTTAAGTTAAACCACTGAGCTACTATGGCCAACATGCCGTTATGACATTAAATTCTCCAACTGACTCGTGTGTTTCCCGGTAGACCACTAGGGGTTCTCATATGCTATGAGACACACAGCTTTTGTGGCGAGTTACTGTACTGTAAGTCCTTAAGTTAATCCACTGAGCTACTATGGCCAGCATGCCGTTATGACATTAAATTCTCCAACTGACTCGTATGTTTCCCGGTAGATCACTAGGGGTTCTCATATGCTATGAGACACGCACCTTTTGGGCGAGTTACTGTACTGTAAGTACTTAAGTTAAACCACTGAGCTACTATGGCCAACTTGGCGTTATGACATTAAATTCTCCAACTGACTCGTGTGTTTCCCGGTAGACCACTAGGGGTTCTCATATGCTATGAGACACACAGCTTTTGTGGCGAGTTACTGTACTGTAAGTCCTTAAGTTAAACCACTGAGCTACTATGGCCAGCATGCCGTTATGACATTAAATTCCCCAACTGACTCGTATGTTTCCCGGTAGACCACTAGGGGTTCTCATATGCTATGAGACACGCACCTTTTGGGCGAGTTACTGTACTGTAAGTACTTAAGTTAAACCACTGAGCTACTATGGCCAACATGCCGATATGACACTAAATTCCCCAACTGACTCGTAAGTTTCCCGGTAGACCACTAGGGGTTCTCGTATGCTATGAGACACACAGCTTTTGTGGCGAGTTACTGTACTGTAAGTACTTAAGTTAAACCACTGAGCTACTATGGCCAACATGCCGTTATAACATTAAATTCTCCAACTGACTCATGTGTTTCCCGGAAGACCACTAGGGGTTCTCATATGCTATGAGACACACAGCTTTTGTGGCGACTTACTGTACTGTAAGTACTTAAGTTAAACCACTGAGCTACTATGGCCAACATGCCGTTATAACATTAAATTCTCCAACTGACTCGTGTGTTTCCCGGTAGACCACTAGGGGTTCTCATATGCTATGAGACACGCACCTTTTGTGGCAACTTATTGTACTGTAAGTACTTAAGTTAAACCACTGAGCTACTATGGCCAACATGCCGTTATAACACTAAATTCCCCAACTGACTCGTGTGTTTCCCGGTAGACCACTAGGGGTTCTCGTATGCTATGAGACACACAGCTTTTGTGGCGAGTTACTGTACTGTAAGTACTAAAGTTAAACTACTGAGCTACTATGGCCAACATGCAGTTATGACTTTAAATTCTCCAACTGACTCGTATGTTTCCCGGTAGACTACTAGGAGTTCTTATATGCTATGAGACACGCACCTTTTGGGCGACTTACTGTACTGTAAGTACTTAAGCTAAACCACTGAGCTACTATGGCCAACATGCTGTTATGACATTAAATTCTCCAACTGACTCGTGTGTTTCCCGGTAGATCACTAGGGGTTCTCATATGCTATGAGACACGCACCTTTTGGGCGACTTACTGTACTGTAAGTACTTAAGTTAAACCACTGAGCTACTATGGCCAACATGCCGCTATGACATTAAATTCTCCAACTGACTCGTATGTTTCCCGGTAGACCACTCGGGGTTCTCATATGCTATGAGACACGCACCTTTTGGGCGACTTACTGTACTGTAAGTACTTAAGTTAAACCACTGAGCTACTATGGCCAACATGCCGTTATGACATTAAATTCTCCAACTGACTCGTGTGTTTCCCGGTAGATCACTAGGGGTTCTCATATGCTATGAGACACACACCTTTTGGGCGACTTACTGTACTGTAAGTACTAAAGTTAAACCACTGAGCTACTATGGCCAACATGCAGTTATGACATTAAATTCTCCAACTGACTCGTATGTTTCCCGTTAGACTACTAGGGGATCTCGTATGCTATGAGACACACAGCTTTTGTGGCGACTTACTGTACCGTAAGTACTTAAGTTAAACCACTGAGCTACCATGGCCAACATGCTGTTATGACATTAAATTCTCCAACTGACTCGTGTGTTTCCCGGTAGACCACTAGGGGTTCTCATATGCTATGGGACACGCACCTTTTGGGCGACTTACTGTACTGTAAGTACTTAAGTTAAACCACTGAGCTACCATGGCCAACATGCTGTTATGACATTAAATTCTCCAAATGACACGTATGTTTCCCGATAGACCCCTAGGGTTTCTCATATGCTATGAGACACATACCTTGTGTGGCGACTTACTGTACTGTAAGTACTTAAGCTAAACCACTGAGCTACTATGGCCAACATGCCGTTATGACATTAAATTCTCCAAATGACACGTATGTTTCCCGATAGACCACTAGAGGTTCTCATATGCTATGAGACACATACCTTGTGTGGCGACTTACTGTACTGTAAGTACTTAAGCTGAACCACTGAACTACTATGGCCAACATGCCGTTATGACATTAAATTCTGCAAATGACACGTATGTTTCCCGATAGACCACTAGTGGTTCTCATATGCTATGAGACACACACCTTGTGTGGCGACTTACTGTACTGTAAGTACTTAAGTTAAACCACTGAGCTACTATGGCCAACATGCCGTTATGACATTAAATTCTCCAACTGACTCGTGTGTTTCCCGGTAGACCACTAGGGGTTCTCATATGCTATGAGACACACAGCTTTTGTGGCGAGTTACTGTACTGTAAGTCCTTAAGTTAAACCACTGAGCTACTATGGCCAGCATGCCGTTATGACATTAAATTCTCCAACTGACTCGTATGTTTCCCGGTAGACCACTAGGAGTTCTCATATGCTATGAGACAAGCACCTTTTGGGCGAGTTACTGTACTGTAAGTACTTAAGTTAAACCACTGAGCTACTATTGCCAACATGCCGTTATAACACTAAATTCCCCAACTGACTCGTGTGTTTCCCGGTAGACCACTAGGGGTTCTCGTATGCTATGAGACACACAGCTTTTGTGGCGAGTTACTGTACTGTAAGTACTAAAGTTAAACTACTGAGCTACTATGGCCAACATGCAGTTATGACATTAAATTCTCCAACTGACTCGTATGTTTCCCGGTAGACCACTAGGGATTCTCATATGGTATGAGACACGCACCTTTTGTGGCGAGTTACTGTACTGTAAGTACTAAAGTTAAACTACTGAGCTACTATGGCCAACATGCAGTTATGACATTAAATTCTCCAACTGACTCGTATGTTTCCCGGTAGACCACTAGGGGTTCTCATATGCTATGAGACACGCACCTTTTGGGCGACTTACTGTACTGTAAGTACTTAAGTTAAACCACTGAGCTACTATTGCCAACTTGCCGTTATGACATTAAATTCCCCAACTGACTCGTGTGTTTCCCGGTAGACCACTAGGGGTTCTCATATGCTATGAGACACACAGCTTTTGTGGCAACTTACTGTACTGTAAGTACTTAAGTTAAACCACTGAGCTACTATGGCCAACATGCCGTTATGACATTAAATTCTCCAAGTGACTCGTGTGTTTCCCGGTAGACCACTAGGGGTTCTCATATGCTATGAGACACACAGCTTTTGTGGCGAGTTACTGTACTGTAAGTCCTTAAGTTAAACCACTGAGCTACTATGGCCAACATGCCGTTATGACATTAAATTCTCCAAGAGACTCGTATGTTTCCCGGTAGACCACTAGGGGTTCTCATATGCTATGAGACACACAGCTTTTGTGGCGAGTTACTGTACTGTAAGTACTTAAGTTAAACCACTGAGCTACTATGGCCAGCATGCCGTTATGACATTAAATTCTCCAACTGACTCGTATGTTTCCCGGTAGATCACTAGGGGTTCTCATATGCTATGAGACACGCACCTTTTGGGCGAGTTACTGTACTGTAAGTACTTAAGTTAAACCACTGAGCTACTATGGCCAACTTGGCGTTATGACATTAAATTCTCCAACTGACTCGTGTGTTTCCCGGTAGACCACTAGGGGTTCCATATGCTATGAGACACACAGCTTTTGTGGCGAGTTACTGTACTGTAAGTCCTTAAGTTAAACCACTGAGCTACTATGGCCAGCATGCCGTTATGACATTAAATTCCCCAACTGACTCGTATGTTTCCCGGTAGACCACTAGGGGTTCTCATATGCTATGAGACACGCACCTTTTGGGCGAGTTACTGTACTGTAAGTACTTAAGTTAAACCACTGAGCTACTATGGCCAACATGCCGATATGACACTAAATTCCCCAACTGACTCGTAAGTTTCCCGGTAGACCACTAGGGGTTCTCGTATGCTATGAGACACACAGCTTTTGTGGCGAGTTACTGTACTGTAAGTACTTAAGCTAAACCACTGAGCTACTATGGCCAACATGCCGTTATAACATTAAATTCTCCAACTGACTCATGTGTTTCCCGGAAGACCACTAGGGGTTCTCATATGCTATGAGACACACAGCTTTTGTGGCGAATTACTGTACTGTAAGTACTTAAGTTAAACCACTGAGCTACTATGGCCAACATGCCGTTATAACATTAAATTCTCCAACTGACTCGTGTGTTTCCCGGTAGACCACTAGGGGTTCTCATATGCTATGAGACACGCACCTTATGTGGCAACTTACTGTACTGTAAGTACTTAAGTTAAACCACTGAGCTACTATGGCCAACATGCCGTTATAACACTAAATTCCCCAACTGACTCGTGTGTTTCCCGGTAGACCACTAGGGGTTCTCGTATGCTATGAGACACACAGCTTTTGTGGCGAGTTACTGTACTGTAAGTACTAAAGTTAAACTACTGAGCTACTATGGCCAACATGCAGTTATGACTTTAAATTCTCCAACTGACTCGTATGTTTCCCGGTAGACTACTAGGGGTTCTTATATGCTATGAGACACGCACCTTTTGGGCGACTTACTGTACTGTGAGTACTTAACTTAAACCACTGAGCTACTATGGCCTACATGCCGTTATGACATTAAATTCCCCAACTGACTCGTGTGTTTCCCGGTAGACCACTAGGGGTTCTCATATGCTATGAGACACGCACCTTCTGTGGCGACTTACTGTACTGTAAGTACTTAAGCTAAACCACTGAGCTACTATGGCCAACATGCCGTTATGACATTAAATTCTCCAACTGACTCGTGTGTTTCCCGGAAGACCACTAGCGGTTCTCATATGCTATGAGACACACAGCTTTTGTGGCAACTTACTGTACTGTAAGTACTTAAGTTAAACCACTGAGCTACTATGGCCAACTTGCCGTTATGACATTAAATTCTCCAACTGACTCGTGTGTTTCCCGGTACACCACTAGGGGTTCTCATATGCTATGAGACACGCACCTTCTGTGGCGACTTACTGTACTGTAAGTACTTAAGCTAAACCACTGAGCTACTATGGCCAACATGACGTTATGACACTAAATTCCCCAACTGACTCGTGTGTTTCCCGGTAGACCACTCGGGGTTCTCATATGCTATGAGACACACAGCTTTTGTGGCGAGTTACTGTACTGTAAGTACTTAAGTTAAACTACTGAGCTACTATGGCCAACATGCCGTTATGACACTAAGTTTTCCAACTGACTCGTATGTTTCCCGGTAGACCACTAGGGGTTCTCATATGCTATGAGACACGCAGCTTTTGTGGCGAGTTACTGTAATGTAAGTACTTAAGTTAAACCACTGAGCTACTATGGCCAACTTGCCGTTATGACATTAAATTCCCCAACTGACTCGTGTGTTGCCCGGTAGACCACTAGGGGTTCTCATATATTATGAGACACACACCTTTTGTGGCGACTTACTGTACTGTAAGTACTTAAGCTAAACCACTGAGCTACTATGGCCAACATGCCGCTATGACATTAAAATCTCCAACTGACTCGTGTGTTTCCCGGTAGACCACTAGGGGTTCTCATATGCTATGAGACACACACCTTTTGTGGCGGCTTACTGTACTGTAAGTACTTAAGTTAAACCACTGAGCCTCTATGGCCAACATACTGTTATGGCACTAAATTCTCCAACTGACTGGTATGTTTCCCGGTAGACCACTAGGGGTTCTCATATGCTATGAGACACACACCTTTTGTGGCGACTTACTGTACTGTAAGTACTTAAGTTAAACCACTGAGCTACTATGGCCAACATGCTGTTATGACACTAAATTCTCGAACTGACTCGTATGTTTCACGGTAGACCACTAGGGGTTCTCATATGCTATGAGACACACACCTTTTGTGGCGACTTACTGTACTGTAAGTACTTAAGTTAAACCACTGAGGTACTATGGCCAACATGCTGTTATGACACTAAATTCTCCAACTGACTCGTGTGTTTCCTGGTAGACCACTAGGGGTTCTCATATGCTATGAGAAACACACCTTTTGTGGCGACTTACTGTACTGTAAGTACTTAAGCTAAACCACTGAGCTACTATGGCCAACATGCCGCTATGACATTAAAATCTCCAACTGACTCGTGTGTTTCCCGGTAGACCACTAGGGGTTCTCATATGCTATGAGACACACACCTTTTGTGGCGGCTTACTGTACTGTAAGTACTTAAGATAAACCACTGAGCCTCTATGGCCAACATACTGTTATGGCACTAAATTCTCCAACTGACTGGTATGTTTCCCGGTAGACCACTAGGGGTTCTCATATGCTATGAGACACACACCTTTTGTGGCGACTTACTGTACTGTAAGTACTTAAGCTAAACCACTGAGCTACTATGGCCAACATGCCGTTATGACACTAAATTCTCCAACTGACTCGTGTGTTTCCCGGTAGACCACTAGGGGTTCTCATATGCTATGAGACACACAGCTTTTGTGGCGAGTTACTGTACTGTAGGTCCTTAAGTTAAACCACTGAGCTACTATGGCCAGCATGCCGTTATGACATTATATTCTCCAACTGACTCGTAAGTTTCCCGGTAGACCACTAGGGGTTCTCATATGCTATGAGACACGCACCTTTTGTGGCGACTTACTGTACTGTAAGTACTTAAGTTAAACCACTGAGCTACTATGGCCAACATGCCCTTATAACACTAAATTCCCCAACTGACTCGTATGTTTCCCGGTAGACCACTAGGGGTTCTCATATGCTATGAGACACGCACCTTTTTTGGCGAGTTACTGTACTGTAAGTACTTAAGTTAAACCACTGAGCTACTATGGCCAACATGCCGTTATAACACTATATTCCCCAACTGACTCGTATGTTTCCCGGTAGACCACTAGGGGTTCTCATATGCTATGAGACACGCACCTTTTGGGCGACTTACTGTACTGTAAGTACTTAAGTTAAACCACTGAGCTACTATGGCCAACATGCCGTTATAACACTAAATTCCCCAACTGACTCGTATGTTTCCCGGTAGACCTCTAGGGATTCTCATATGCTATGAGACACGCACCTTTTTTGGCGAGTTACTGTACTGTAAGTACTTAAGTTAAACCACTGAGCTACTATGGCCAACATGCCGTTATAACACTAAATTCTCCAACTGACTCGTGTGTTTCCCGGTAGACCACTAGGGGTTCTCATATGCTATGAGACACACGCCTTTTGTGGCGACTTACTGTACTGTAAGTACTTAAGTTAAACCACTGAGCTACTATGGCCAACATGCCGTTATGACATTAAATTCCCCAACTGACTCGTATGTTTCCCGGTAGACCACTAGGGGTTCTCATATGCTATGAGACACACAGCTTTTGTGGCGAGTTACTGTACTGCAAGTACTTAAGTTAAACCACTGAGCTACTATGGCCAACTTGCCGTTATGACAAAAATTCCCCAACTGACTCGTGTGTTTCCCGGTAGACCACTAGGGGTTCTCATATGCTATGAGACACGCACCTTTTGTGGCGACTTACTGTACCGTAAGTACTTAAGTTAAACTACTGAGCTACTATGGCCAACTTGCCGTTATGACATTAAATTCCCCAACTGACTCGTGTGTTTCCCGGTAGACCACTCGGGGTTCTCATATGCTATGAGACACACAGCTTTTGTGGCGAGCTACTGTACTGTAAGTACTCAAGTTAAACTACTGAGCTACTATGGCCAACATGCCGTTATGACACTAAGTTTTCCAACTGACTCGTATGTTTCCCGGTAGACCACTAGGGGTTCTCATATGCTATGAGACACGCAGCTTTTGTGGCGAGTTACTGTAATGTAAGTACTTAAGTTAAACCACTGAGCTACTATGGCCAACTTGCCGTTATGACATTAAATTCCCCAACTGACTCGTGTGTTGCCCGGTAGACCACTAGGGGTTCTCATATATTATGAGACACACACCTTTTGTGGCGACTTACTGTACTGTAAGTACTTAAGCTAAACCACTGAGCTACTATGGCCAACATGCCGCTATGACATTAAAATCTCCAACTGACTCGTGTGTTTCCCGGTAGACCACTAGGGGTTCTCATATGCTATGAGACACACACCTTTTGTGGCGGCTTACTGTACTGTAAGTACTTAAGTTAAACCACTGAGCCTCTATGGCCAACATACTGTTATGGCACTAAATTCTCCAACTGACTGGTATGTTTCCCGGTAGACCACTAGGGGTTCTCATATGCTATGAGACACACACCTTTTGTGGCGACTTACTGTACTGTAAGTACTTAAGTTAAACCACTGAGCTACTATGGCCAACATGCTGTTATGACACTAAATTCTCGAACTGACTCGTATGTTTCACGGTAGACCACTAGGGGTTCTCATATGCTATGAGACACACACCTTTTGTGGCGACTTACTGTACTGTAAGTACTTAAGTTAAACCACTGAGGTACTATGGCCAACATGCTGTTATGACACTAAATTCTCCAACTGACTCGTGTGTTTCCTGGTAGACCACTAGGGGTTCTCATATGCTATGAGAAACACACCTTTTGTGGCGACTTACTGTACTGTAAGTACTTAAGCTAAACCACTGAGCTACTATGGCCAACATGCCGCTATGACATTAAAATCTCCAACTGACTCGTGTGTTTCCCGGTAGACCACTAGGGGTTCTCATATGCTATGAGACACACACCTTTTGTGGCGGCTTACTGTACTGTAAGTACTTAAGATAAACCACTGAGCCTCTATGGCCAACATACTGTTATGGCACTAAATTCTCCAACTGACTGGTATGTTTCCCGGTAGACCACTAGGGGTTCTCATATGCTATGAGACACACACCTTTTGTGGCGACTTACTGTACTGTAAGTACTTAAGTTAAACCACTGAGCTACTATGGCCAACATGCTGTTATGACACTAAATTCTCCAACTGACTCGTATGTTTCACGGTAGACCACTAGGGGTTCTCATATGCTATGAGACACACACCTTTTGTGGCGACTTACTGTACTGTAAGTACTTAAGTTAAACCACTGAGGTACTATGGCCAACATGCTGTTATGACACTAAATTCTCCAACTGACTCGTGTGTTTCCTGGTAGACCACTAGGGGTTCTCATATGCTATGAGAAACACACCTTTTGTGGCGACTTACTGTACTGTAAGTACTTAAGTTAAACCACGGAGCCTCTATGGCCAACATACTGTTATGACGTTAAATTCTCCAACTGACTCGTATGTTTCCCGGTAGAACACTAGGGGTTCTCATACGCCATGAGACACACACCTTTTGTGGCGACTTACTGTGCTGTAAGTACTTAAGTTAAACCACTGAGCTACTATAGCCAACATGCTGTTATGACACTAAATTCTCCAACTGACTCGTGTGTTTCCCGGCAGACTACTAGGGGTTCTCCTATGCTATGAGACACACACCTTTTGTGGCGACTTACTGTACTGTAAGTACTTTAGTTAAACCACTGAGCTACTATGGCCAACATGTTGTTATGACACTAAATTCTCCAACTGACTCGTATGTTTCCCGTTAGACTACTAGGGGTTCTCATATGCTATGAGACACACACCTTTTGTGGCGACTTACTGTACTGTAAGTACTTTAGTTAAACCACTGAGCTACTATAGCCAACATGCTGTTATGACACTAAATTCTCCAACTGACTCGTATGTTTCCCCTTAGACTACTAGGGGTTCTCATATGCTATGAGACACACACCTTTTGTGGCGACTTACTGTACTGTAAGTACTTTAGTTAAACCACTGAGCTACTATGGCCAACATGTTGTTATGACATTAAATTCTCCAACTGACTCGTGTGTTTCCCGGTAGACCACTACCGGTTCTCATATGCTATGAGACACACACCTTTTGTGGCGACTTACTGTACCGTAAGTACTTAAGTTAAACCACTGAGCCTCTATGGCCAACATACTGTTATGACACTAAATTCTCCAACTGACTCGTATGTTTCACGGTAGAACACCAGGGGTTCTCATATGCTATGAGACACACACCTTTTGTGGCGACTTACTGTACTGTAAGTACTTAAGTTAAACCACTGAGGTACTATGGCCAACATGCTGTTATGACACTAAATTCTCCAACTGACTCGTGTGTTTCCTGGTAGACCACTAGGGGTTCTCATATGCTATGAGAAACACACCTTTTGTGGCGACTTACTGTACTGTAAGTACTTAAGCTAAACCACTGAGCTACTATGGCCAACATGCCGCTATGACATTAAAATCTCCAACTGACTCGTGTGTTTCCCGGTAGACCACTAGGGGTTCTCATATGCTATGAGACACACACCTTTTGTGGCGGCTTACTGTACTGTAAGTACTTAAGATAAACCACTGAGCCTCTATGGCCAACATACTGTTATGGCACTAAATTCTCCAACTGACTGGTATGTTTCCCGGTAGACCACTAGGGGTTCTCATATGCTATGAGACACACACCTTTTGTGGCGACTTACTGTACTGTAAGTACTTAAGTTAAACCACTGAGCTACTATGGCCAACATGCTGTTATGACACTAAATTCTCCAACTGACTCGTATGTTTCACGGTAGACCACTAGGGGTTCTCATATGCTATGAGACACACACCTTTTGTGGCGACTTACTGTACTGTAAGTACTTAAGTTAAACCACTGAGGTACTATGGCCAACATGCTGTTATGACACTAAATTCTCCAACTGACTCGTGTGTTTCCTGGTAGACCACTAGGGGTTCTCATATGCTATGAGAAACACACCTTTTGTGGCGACTTACTGTACTGTAAGTACTTAAGTTAAACCACGGAGCCTCTATGGCCAACATACTGTTATGACGTTAAATTCTCCAACTGACTCGTATGTTTCCCGGTAGAACACTAGGGGTTCTCATACGCCATGAGACACACACCTTTTGTGGCGACTTACTGTGCTGTAAGTACTTAAGTTAAACCACTGAGCTACTATAGCCAACATGCTGTTATGACACTAAATTCTCCAACTGACTCGTGTGTTTCCCGGCAGACTACTAGGGGTTCTCCTATGCTATGAGACACACACCTTTTGTGGCGACTTACTGTACTGTAAGTACTTTAGTTAAACCACTGAGCTACTATGGCCAACATGTTGTTATGACACTAAATTCTCCAACTGACTCGTATGTTTCCCGTTAGACTACTAGGGGTTCTCATATGCTATGAGACACACACCTTTTGTGGCGACTTACTGTACTGTAAGTACTTTAGTTAAACCACTGAACTACTATAGCCAACATGCTGTTATGACACTAAATTCTCCAACTGACTCGTATGTTTCCCGTTAGACTACTAGGGGTTCTCATATGCTATGAGACACACACCTTTTGTGGCGACTTACTGTACTGTAAGTACTTTAGTTAAACCACTGAGCTACTATGGCCAACATGTTGTTATGACATTAAATTCTCCAACTGACTCGTGTGTTTCCCGGTAGACCACTACGGGTTCTCATATGCTATGAGACACACACCTTTTGTGGCGACTTACTGTACCGTAAGTACTTAAGTTAAACCACTGAGCCTCTATGGCCAACATACTGTTATGACACTAAATTCTCCAACTGACTCGTATGTTTCACGGTAGAACACCAGGGGTTCTCATATGCTATGAGACACACACCTTTTGTGGCGACTTACTGTACTGTAAGTACTTAAGTTAAACCACTGAGCTACTATGGCCAACTTGCCGTTATGACATTAAATTCCCCAACTGACTCGTGTGTTTCCCGGTAGACCACTAGGGGTTCTCATATGCTATGAGACACGCACCTTTTGGGCGAGTTACTGTACCGTAAGTACTTAAGTTAAACTACTGAGCTACTATGGCCAACTTGCCGTTATGACATTAAATTCCCCAACTGACTCGTGTGTTTCCCGGTAGACCACTCGGGGTTCTCATATGCTATGAGACACACAGCTTTTGTGGCGAGTTACTGTACTGTAAGTACTTAAGTTAAACTACTGAGCTACTATGGCCAACATGCCGTTATGACACTAAGTTTTCCAACTGACTCGTATGTTTCCCGGTAGACCACTAGGGGTTCTCATATGCTATGAGACACGCAGCTTTTGTGGCGAGTTACTGTAATGTAAGTACTTAAGTTAAACCACTGAGCTACTATGGCCAACATGCCGTTATGACATTAAATTCCCCAACTGACTCGTATGTTTCCCGGTAGACCACTAGGGGTTCTCATATGCTATGAGACACACGCCTTTTGTGGCGACTTACTGTACTGTAAGTACTTAAGTTAAACCACTGAGCTACTATGGCCAACATGCCGTTATGACATTAAATTCCCCAACTGACTCGTATGTTTCCCGGTAGACCACTAGGGGTTCTCATATGCTATGAGACACACAGCTTTTGTGGCGAGTTACTGTACTGTAAGTACTTAAGTTAAACCACTGAGCTACTATGGCCAACTTGCCGTTATGACAAAAATTCCCCAACTGACTCGTGTGTTTCCCGGTAGACCACTAGGGGTTCTCATATGATATGAGACACGCACCTTTTGGGCGACTTACTGTACCGTAAGTACTTAAGTTAAACTACTGAGCTACTATGGCCAACTTGCCGTTATGACATTAAATTCCCCAACTGACTCGTGTGTTTCCCGGTAGACCACTCGGGGTTCTCATATGCTATGAGACACACAGCTTTTGTGGCGAGTTACTGTACTGTAAGTACTTAAGTTAAACTACTGAGCTACTATGGCCAACATGCCGTTATGACACTAAGTTTTCCAACTGACTCGTATGTTTCCCGGTAGACCACTAGGGGTTCTCATATGCTATGAGACACGCAGCTTTTGTGGCGAGTTACTGTAATGTAAGTACTTAAGTTAAACCACTGAGCTACTATGGCCAACTTGCCGTTATGACATTAAATTCCCCAACTGACTCGTGTGTTGCCCGGTAGACCACTAGGGGTTCTCATATATTATGAGACACACACCTTTTGTGGCGACTTACTGTACTGTAAGTACTTAAGCTAAACCACTGAGCTACTATGGCCAACATGCCGCTATGACAATAAAATCTCCAACTGACTCGTGTGTTTCCCGGTAGACCACTAGGGGTTCTCATATGCTATGAGACACACACCTTTTGTGGCGGCTTACTGTACTGTAAGTACTTAAGTTAAACCACTGAGCCTCTATGGCCAACATACTGTTATGGCACTAAATTCTCCAACTGACTGGTATGTTTCCCGGTAGACCACTAGGGGTTCTCATATGCTATGAGACACACACCTTTTGTGGCGACTTACTGTACTGTAAGTACTTAAGTTAAACCACTGAGCTACTATGGCCAACATGCTGTTATGACACTAAATTCTCCAACTGACTCGTATGTTTCACGGTAGGCCACTAGGGGTTCTCATATGCTATGAGACACACACCTTCTGTGGCGACTTACTGTACTGTAAGTACTTAAGTTAAACCACTGAGGTACTATGGCCAACATGCTGTTATGACACTAAATTCTCCAACTGACTCGTGTGTTTCCTGGTAGACCACTAGGGGTTCTCATATGCTATGAGACACGCACCTTTTGTGGCGACTTACTGTACTGTAAGTACTTAAGTTAAACCACTGAGCCTCTATGGCCAACATACTGTTATGACGTTAAATTCTCCAACTGACTCGTATGTTTCCCGGTAGAACACTAGGGGTTCTCATACGCCATGAGACACACACCTTTTGTGGCGACTTACTGTACTGTAAGTACTTAAGTTAAACAACTGAGCTACTATAGCCAACATGCTGTTATGACACTAAATTCTCCAACTGACTCGTGTGTTTCCCGGCAGACTACTAGGGGTTCTCCTATGCTATGAGACACACACCTTTTGTGGCGACTTACTGTACTGTAAGTACTTTAGTTAAACCACTGAGCTACTATGGCCAACATGTTGTTATGACACTAAATTCTCCAACTGACTCGTATGTTTCCCGTTAGACTACTAGGGGTTCTCATATGCTATGAGACACACACCTTTTGTGGCGACTTACTGTACTGTAAGTACTTTAGTTAAACCACTGAGCTACTATAGCCAACATGCTGTTATGACACTAAATTCTCCAACTGACTCGTATGTTTCCCGTTAGACTACTAGGGGTTCTCATATGCTATGAGACACACACCTTTTGTGGCGACTTACTGTACTGTAAGTACTTTAGTTAAACCACTGAGCTACTATGGCCAACATGTTGTTATGACATTAAATTCTCCAACTGACTCGTGTGTTTCCCGGTAGACCACTACGGGTTCTCATATGCTATGAGACACACACCTTTTGTGGCGACTTACTGTACCGTAAGTACTTAAGTTAAACCACTGAGCCTCTATAGCCAACATACTGTTATGACACTAAATTCTCCAACTGACTCGTATGTTTCACGGTAGAACACCAGGGGTTCTCATATGCTATGAGACACACACCTTTTGTGGCGACTTACTGTACTGTAAGTACTTAAGTTAAACCACTGAGCTACTATGGCCAACTTGCCGTTATGACATTAAATTCCCCAACTGACTCGTGTGTTTCCCGGTAGACCACTAGGGGTTCTCATATGCTATGAGACACGCACCTTTTGGGCGAGTTACTGTACCGTAAGTACTTAAGTTAAACTACTGAGCTACTATGGCCAACTTGCCGTTATGACATTAAATTCCCCAACTGACTCGTGTGTTTCCCGGTAGACCACTCGGGGTTCTCATATGCTTGAAACACACAGCTTTTGTGGCGAGTTACTGTACTGTAAGTACTTAAGTTAAACTACTGAGCTACTATGGCCAACATGCCGTTATGACACTAAATTCTCCAACTGACTCGTGTGTTTCCCGGTAGACCACTAGGGGTTCTCATATGCTATGAGACACGCACCTTTTGGGCGAGTTACTGTACCGTAAGTACTTAAGTTAAACTACTGAGCTACTATGGCCAACTTGCCGTTATGACATTAAATTCCCCAACTGACTCGTGTGTTTCCCGGTAGACCACTCGGGGTTCTCATATGCTTGAAACACACAGCTTTTGTGGCGAGTTACTGTACTGTAAGTACTTAAGTTAAACTACTGAGCTACTATGGCCAACATGCCGTTATGACACTAAATTCTCCAACTGACTCGTGTGTTTCCCGGTAGACCACTAGGGGTTCTCATATGCTATGAGACACACAGCTTTTGTGGCGAGTTACTGTACTGTAAGTACTTAAGTTAAACTACTGAGCTACTATGGCCAACATGCCGTTATGACACTAAATTCTCCAACTGACTCGTGTGTTTCCCGGTAGACCACTCGGGGTTCTCATATGCTTGAAACACACAGCTTTTGTGGCGAGTTACTGTACTGTAAGTACTTAAGTTAAACTACTGAGCTACTATGGCCAACATGCCGTTATGACACTAAATTCTCCAACTGACTCGTGTGTTTCCCGGTAGACCACTCGGGGTTCTCATATGCTATGAGACACACAGCTTTTGTGGCGAGTTACTGTACTGTAAGTACTTAAGTTAAACTACTGAGCTACTATGGCCAACATGCCGTTATGACACTAAATTCTCCAACTGACTCGTGTGTTTCCCGGTAGACCACTAGGGGTTCTCATATGCTATGAGACACACAGCTTTTGTGGCGAGTTACTGTACTGTAAGTACTTAAGTTAAACTACTGAGCTACTATGGCCAACATGCCGTTATGACACTAAATTCTCCAACTGACTCGTATGTTTCCCGGTAGACCACTAGGGGTTCTCATATGCTATGAGACACACAGCTTTTGTGGCGAGTTACTGTACTGTAAGTACTTAAGTTAAACTACTGAGCTACTATGGCCAACATGCTATATAGAAAGAATTATGATTGAAGATAATCGGGTGGAAACAGTGACGGGAAGACAGCGATAATGACTAAATTGACGAAGATATGTCAGATGTAGAACAATTAAAATATGATTAAAGGGAAAACTGTGTTATTGTGTGTAACTGAAAAACCTTTCTGAAAATAAAGAACTTAGTACCTGAAAAAAAAAAAGAACTCAGTGTAACTTGAGAGGGTGAAGTCATCGCAATGAGATATCACTATGAAATAAAAGACAACCACCAAAGCTTTCATTTAAATATTCCAGTGTTCAAGAACCATGGCGCGATATATACATACAATAATTAGGTGGTAAATGTCTCAGCCTGATGTGCGCTGCTTGTTCAGGCAACTTCTTTAGCACAGCAGTGTTGCGGGTTAGTCTAACAACAGGAGTTTCGATAAACTTTTCAAACTCACGCCCAGGACAGAAAATATTGACACACATCCATAAAGACTTTACGAACCTAAATAATAACTAGGAAATTAGTCTCTTATTTCTACAAAGACCTATCGTGAACTCAGTTCTGGTATTTTATATATTTGCAATGTCTCAGCTCTGTAAGCCTTATAACCACTGGAATATTTTGCATAGATTTACAAGGGTGACGATGACAAGTAGTATAAAATAAAACAACCTTTAGATTTAAGCAATATAAATGCTTTTATTATTTTTCAAAGTAGTTCTATTAAACACACACACTTTCAAAAGCAACAATTCTGAGGCAGTGTTTCATCTTGTGACAAATTTTTTTTTTAACTTTTCAAAACAAAAACATCAGATGGCTTTCAGCCTTTCTGGCTTAATATACAACTATTTTAACTTCGGAACTTTACAATAATGGTTTGCAAACTCTATGGTAAATAGGTAATTGTCTACCAATTGGCAGCAATGTTATTTTCTAACGTTATAGCAGGGAGAGGCCCCGTTTTAACTAACCGTCTTCGTACAGCACTAAAAATTGCCTTAGACTTTCGTACCCCTTATGTTTATAGTGTTGACTGAATTTTGTTGTTATTTGTTCCATTTATATCCCGCCTTTAACTGTAATGGTCATATCGGCGACCGTTCTCCTTTGGAACATACCGAAGGTGTTAACTAGTATTCGTTGGGTTTTAATCATTAGATCATGTACACATTTATACCCCGCCTTTAACTGTAATGGTCATATCGGCGACCGTTCTCCTTTGGAACATACCGAAGGTGTTAACTAGTATTCGTTGGGTTTTAATCATTAGATCACGTACACATTTATACCCCGCCTTTAACTGTAATGGTCATATCGGCGGCCTTTCTCCTTTGGAACATATCGAAGGTGTTAACTCGTATTCGTTGGGTTTAATCATTAGATCACGTACACATTTATACCCCGCCTTTAACTGTAATGGTCATATCGGCGGCCGTTCTCCTTTGGAACATACCGAAGGTGTTAACTAGTATTCGTTGGGTTTTAATCATTAGATCATGTGCACATTTATACCCCGCCTTTAACTGTAATGGTCATATCGGCGGCCGTTCTCCTTTGGAACATACCGAAGGTGTTAACTAGTATTCGTTGGGTTTTAATCATTAGATCACGTACACATTTATACCCCGCCTTTAACTGTAATGGTCATATCGGCGGCCTTTCTCCTTTGGAACATATCGAAGGTGTTAACTCGTATTCGTTGGGTTTAATCATTAGATCACGTACACATTTATACCCCGCCTTTAACTGTAATGGTCATATCGGCGGCCGTTCTCCTTTGGAACATACCGAAGGTGTTAACTAGTATTCGTTGGGTTTTAATCATTAGATCATGTGCACATTTATACCCCGCCTTTAACTGTAATGGTCATATCGGCGGCCGTTCTCCTTTGGAACATACCGAAGGTGTTAACTAGTATTCGTTGGGTTTTAATCATTAGATCATGTGCACATTTATACCCCGCCTTTAACTGTAATGGTCATATCGGCGGCCTTTCTCCTTTGGAACATATCGAAGGTGTTAACTCGTGTTCGTTGGGTTTTAATCATTAGATCACGCACACATTTGCACTGTCATTCATACTTCCAGAAGACTTCCAGAAGAGAAAACTCCCCATACCTACCGCCGGGAATCGAACCCGGGACCCCCAGTGGGGCAGACAGGTGCTATACCAACTGAGCTACGGGGCCAGCTAGTTGACTTTTGTTTTCACGATCATAGAAAAAAGGCGAGATTCAGCAACAGTAAAGATATTACAAAACAAATTTGAAGTGTCGTCTTATAATTTTTCTGTTGTTTTTATTGATACTCAGTTTAAGGCAACAAAGTTCCCTTACGTCTAACTGTTGATCTGAAATGCTTTGTGTCTGAATCACACCAATGTCAATAAATTCGTAACACGTGTAAACACCCCATTACATCTTTCATTGCTTGCCGCGGGAGAAACAAAAACATGGAACATTCAACAGTAGCAACTACCTCACGCCACGAAGCAGGAAGCACGTGTCTCATTGTCGCACCTCGCTGTATGTGTCCTGGATCTTTCGATTTCAGCAGGCTTCAATAATGTTCCATTACGTCTTTTCAAATGATTTAGGCTTTCCGAGAATTTCTTTTGTGATCGGCAGGTTATAAAAGGAAGCACAAAAGGCAGTTCCGTAGACCTATTAGTTGTGAGTTAAGGAAGCATCGGAGTTACTGTGAATTATTTAGCGGAAGTAGTTCTCCAGTTAAAAGTGAATATAAGTTTGCGAGCAGTGAACGTCGAGAAATTTTGAGCAGCCCAAGTTTCTGCGCACAGCAGAGATATAAAGGAATATCAGACTGACGTGCTTACGCTGCTTACCTCTAAAACAGTGTCCATAAGTTAGTATTACGTAAACAATTCTAGTGACAAATAAACTGAATTAGGTGAAAGCTCATATTGTCACTTTTTACACCACATTTTTTTATCACTAACCGCAGTTCTTCGGCTTAGTCGTCTTGAAGTAGATAGAGTAATAAAAAGTGCAGTATGTTGTAGACGAGGTGTAGGTATATAATGGAATACCGAGGGTATGTTTGAGAGAGGACAACCGTTGTGGGAAGACGGAGCAGGGATTGGGCTAAGTAAGGAAGGTGATAATCGTATTGTGGTGTGCTTCCTCACTTACTTCCTCATGCACAATTCAGATGGCGCAAGTGCTTTACTACTAAACCTCTTGGGCCCTTTTGTCTGAATAAACCGTAATACTGATGTCTGTGATATAAAAACACGAATAGTGACTTACAATTGATAGGATCACAAATATTAAGTACGAAGCAATATAAAAACTATTTCAGAAATGTAGTTCAAAAAATTATTTGACATAAACTCTGAACTTAAAGACAATTATATTTGTTGTGTAGTAATATTTTGTCTATCTCTTACAGTTTATCAGTTATACAAAAGTCATTCAGAATAAAGAGAACTTCTGAGTACATTCACAGAAAATTCAAGATATACATTTGAAATGTAGTAATATTTTGTCTATCTCTTACAGTTTATCAGTTATACAAAAGTCATTCAGAATAAAGAGAACTTCTGAGTACGTTCACAGAAAATTCAAGATATACATTTGTTGTGTAGTAATATTTTGTCTATCTCTTACAGTTTATCGGTTATACAAAAGTAATTCAGAATAAAGAGAACTTCTGAGTACATTCACAGAAAATTCAAGATATACATTTGTTATGTAGTAATATTTTGTCTATCTCTTACAGTTTATCAGTTATACAAAAGTCATTCAGAATAAAGAGAACTTCTGAGTACATTCACAAAAAATTGAAGATATACATTTGTTATGTAGTAATATTTTGTCTATCTCTTACAGTTTATCAGTTATACAAAAGTCATTCAGAATAAAGAGAACTTCTGAGTACATTCACAGAAAATTCAAGATATACATTTGTTATGTAGTAATATTTTGTCTATCTCTTACAGTTTATCAGTTATACAAAAGTCATTCAGAATAAAGAGAACTTCTGAGTACGTTCACAGAAAATTCAAGATATACATTTGTTGTGTAGTAATATTTTGTCTATCTCTTACAGTTTATCGGTTATACAAAAGTCATTCAGAATAAAGAGAACTTCTGAGTACATTCACAGAAAATTCAAGATATACATTTGTTATGTAGTAATATTTTGTCTATCTCTTACAGTTTATCAGTTATACAAAAGTCATTCAGAATAAAGAGAACTTCTGAGTACATTCACAAAAAATTGAAGATATACATTTGTTATGTAGTAATATTTTGTCTATCTCTTACAGTTTATCAGTTATACAAAAGTCATTCAGAATAAAGAGAACTTCTGAGTACATTCACAGAAAATTCAAGATATACATTTGTTATGTAGTAATATTTTGTCTATCTCTTACAGTTTATCAGTTATACAAAAGTCATTCAGAATAAAGAGAACTTCTGAGTACATTCACAGAAAATTCAAGATATACATTTGTTGTGTAGTAATATTTTGTCTATCTCTTACAGTTTATCAGTTATACAAAAGTCATTCAGAATAAAGAGAACTTCTGAGTACATTCACAGAAAATTCAAGATATACATTTGTTGTGTAGTAATATTTTGTCTATCTCTTACAGTTTATCAGTTATACAAAAGTCATTCAGAATAAAGAGAACTTCTGAGTACATTCACAGAAAATTCAAGATATACATTTGTTATGTAGTAATATTTTGTCTATCTCTTACAGTTTATCAGTTATACAAAAGTCATTCAGAATAAAGAGAACTTCTGAGTACATTCACAGAAAATTCAAGATATACATTTGTTGTGTAGTAATATTTTGTCTATCTCTTACAGTTTATCAGTTATACAAAAGTCATTCAGAATAAAGAGAACTTCTGAGTACATTCACAGAAAATTCAAGATATACATTTGTTGTGTAGTAATATTTTGTCTATCTCTTACAGTTTATCAGTTATACAAAAGTCATTCAGAATAAAGAGAACTTCTGAATACATTCACAGAAAATTCAAGATATACATTTGTTATGTAGTAATATTTTGTCTATCTCTAACAGTTTATCAGTTATACAAAAGTCATTCATAATAAAGGGAACTTCTGAGTACATTCACAGAAAATTCAAGATTTATATTTGTTGTGTAGTAATATTTTGTCTATCTCTTACAGTTTATCAGTTATACAAAAGTCATTCATAATAAAGGGAACTTCAGAGTACATTCACAGAAAATTCAAGATATACATTTGTTGTGTAGTAATATTTTGTCTATCTCTTACAGTTTATCAGTTATACAAAAGTCATTCAGAATAAAGAGAACTTCTGAGTACATTCACAGAAAATTCAAGATATACATTTGTTGTGTAGTAATATTTTGTCTATCTCTTACAGTTTATCAGTTATACAAAAGTCATTCAGAATAAAGAGAATTTCTGAGTACATTCACAGAAAATTCAAGATATACATTTGTTATGTAGTAATATTTTGTCTATCTCTTACAGTTTATCAGTTATACAAAAGTCATTCAGAATAAAGAGAACTTCTGAGTACATTCACAGAAAATTCAAGATATACATTTGTTATGTAGTAATATTTTGTCTATCTCTAACAGTTTATCAGTTATACAAAAGTCATTCATAATAAAGGGAACTTCTGAGTACATTCACAGAAAATTCAAGATATACATTTGTTGTGTAGTAATATTTTGCCTATCTCTTACAGTTTATCAGTTATACAAAAGTCATTCAGAATAAAGAGAACTTCTGAGTACATTTACAGAAAATTCAAGATATACATTTGTTATGTAGTAATATTTTGTCTATCTCTTACAGTTTATCAGTTATACAAAAGTCATTCAGAATAAAGAGAACTTCTGAGTACATTCACAGAAAATTCAAGATATACATTTGTTATGTAGTAATATTTTGTCTATCTCTTACAGTTTATCAGTTATACAAAAGTCATTCAGAATAAAGAGAACTTCTGAGTACATTCACAGAAAATTCAAGATATACATTTGTTATGTAGTAATATTTTGTCTATCTCTTACAGTTTATCAGTTATACTAAAGTCATTCAGAATAAAGAGAACTTCTGAGTACATTCACAGAAAATTCAAGATATACATTTGTTATGTAGTAATATTTTGTCTATCTCTTACAGTTTATCAGTTATACAAAAGTCATTCAGAATAAAGAGAACTTCTGAGTACATTCACAGAAAATTCAAGATATACATTTGTTATGTAGTAATATTTTGTCTATCTCTTACAGTTTATCAGTTATACAAAAGTCATTCAGAATAAAGAGAACTTCTGAGTACATTCACAAAAAATTCAAGATATACATTTGTTGTGTAGTAATATTTTGTATATCTCTTACAGTTTATCAGTTATACAAAATCATTCAGAATAAAGGGAGCTTCTGAGTACATTCACAGAAAATTCAAGATATATATTTGTTGTGTAGTAATATTTTGTCTATCTCTTACAGTTTATCAGTTACACAAAAGTCATTCAGAATAGAGAGAACTTCTGAGTACATTCACAGAAAATTCAAGATTTATATTTGTTGTGTAGTAATATTTTGTCTATCTCTTACAGTTTATCAGTTATACAAAAGTCATTCAGAATAAAGAGAACTTCTGAGTACATTCACAGAAAATTCAAGATTTATATTTGTTGTGTAGTAATATTTTGTCTATCTCTTACAGTTTATCAGTTACACAAAAGTCATTCAGAATAGAGAGAACTTCTGAGTACATTCACAGAAAATTCAAGATTTATATTTGTTGTGTAGTAATATTTTGTCTATCTCTTACAGTTTATCAGTTATACAAAAGTCATTCATAATAAAGGGAACTTCTGAGTACATTCACAGAAAATTCAAGATATACATTTGTTGTGTAGTAATATTTTGTCTATCTCTTACAGTTTATCAGTTACACAAAAGTCATTCAGAATAAAGAGAACTTCTGAGTACATTTACAGAAAATTCAAGATATACATTTGTTATGTAGTAATATTTTGTCTATCTCTTACAGTTTATCAGTTATACAAAAGTCATTCAGAATAAAGAGAACTTCTGAGTACATTCACAGAAAATTCAAGATATACATTTGTTGTGTAGTAATATTTTGTCTATCTCTTGCAGTTTATCAGTTATACAAAAGTCATTCATAATAAAGAGAACTTCTGAGTACATTCACAGAAAATTCAAGATATACATTTGTTATGTAGTAATATTTTGTCTATCTCTTACAGTTTATCAATTATACAAAAGTCATTCAGAATAAAGAGAACTTCTGAGTACATTCACAGAAAATACAAGATATACATTTGTTATGTAGTAATATTTTGTCTATCTCTTACAGTTTATCAATTATACAAAAGTCATTCAGAATAAAGAGAACTTCTGAGTACATTCACAGAAAATTCAAGATCTACATTTGTTGTGTAGTAATATTTTGTCTATCTCTTACAGTTTATCAGTTATACAAAAGTCATTCATAATAAAGAGAACTTTTGAGAACATTCACGGGATACTACCCTGTTCACAAGTGTCTCAAATACTGCTGATAAATTTAACAAGGTACTGATTGTTATTATAATGAATGAATAATTGTATTTTTAGCAGATTTATCTCATTTGGTCCAGTGTTGCACACGCGACATTGCACATCGTTAATCTCGGTGCCACTTTCTCCATTAGCGTTATCTGCCGGATACAATCCAGAGGGCCGTGAGTTCGAGAATGAGGTTTTGGTCATTTGGTGTTATCTTAGGATTAGTTGAGGCTTAGTTGAGAGGTTAATTCCCCCACCAATCACAATAGAACAAGGATGTGCCGATAAGACTAATGATGGCCGAACCGCCCCTCTGCAGATCTATATCCTTGTTTGGCTTCATTTTAATTGAAAAGATAAACTTTGTCATAGGTAGAACTGAATGTGGGAATACAGTAAACTAGGGGATAATCAAATGTTTTAGTCGTTATGTGATAGCTTCTAATTGCATTTTCTTTATGATACCGGAACATAAAAAAGTATATGACTTCGTATTTGAGAAAAGTATATGCATTTGAAAACTCAAACAAGACATAATATCTTGGAAATGGCTTATTGTAATAGAAAAGAAAGTTTTGATTAAATTGTCTGGTTTAACAAAATGCACATTCTATCTTTCTCTTTTGGTTTATTGGCTGCATGAAGCTCAGTCACAATGTGGAACATTCCCAGAAAAGATTAGGTTGTCTAATATATAATGTGGGTTTTTTATTTTAGTATTCGGAAATTTTATTGTTTCTTTGGTTTGGCAATGCTATATACAGGATGCCATGACTACTATTGCGTACAGCGCGAGCATATTTCAGTCTTCAGTTGTTAATAAACTATCACAAAATGAAGATAACAAAGTTTGAACTTAGAGTACTTCTAAAATATTACTGGAAACAAGATTATAAACCCGCCGTCGCAGCTCGAAGTGTATATCAAGTGGAAGGAGAAGGAGTCCTCAGTGAGCGTGTGACACAACGATGGTTACAACGTTGACAATGGAGACGAAAACACTAAACATTTACCATGTTCTGGAGGACCTAAATTATTGTCGCGCCGACGCGCACAGAAGGTTCGGTGCAGAGAGATAACGGACGGATAGTGTATCACGGAGATAAAAGGCATGCCAAAACAGATAAAGTTAGAACATTCTTGTGACATATTGATTGTCTTCAGAACATTCGAGTTCCTGTTTGTTACAGAATATTCCAGAAATATCCAGTGATATCAGTAGTGGTATATATAAGAGGCCAGCGGAGGAGTTGTAAACAGAGTCGTAATGAGTGAGGTCTTTGTTCGTGGTCAACGACCTTGGAAGATTGTATTGGTATATGTTACGTAATTCTGCTGTAAACAGAAGTGTAGCGAATATATTTCTGCAATAGTAAAGAACGTTTTGAATCTCTGCAACTTGGACTTTCAGTTCTAAGAACCGATAAAGTCACAGTATGGAATACTGAGTATACACGCTAAGTGTAACGAGAAATTGCCCGTAGACTTTCAGAAGGACTTGGTACATCATACATCGCCACATCAAGGCACTTGAAAAATCATACAGAAGCTGTAGATCTGTACTTCATAAACTGACACATCAACAGACTGAACGTAGAGTGTATATCTGTCGTCAGCTTATCCGTAATTCCATTAATGAAAGACTACACAAGAGAATTGTCACTTGTGATGTAAAATGGGTATATTACCGAAACACTGATGTCTCGAAACAATGGCTTGATCCCCGCCAACTTGCCAAAATCATCCTCCGATCCCAAAGTAATGTGTGTCTGGTGGAATTGTGAAGGTGTGATTCACTGAGAGTTTTTTCCAAACAGACGGGCGATTCATGCGGATCTTAACTCTCAACAACTGGAACAAGCTCATGAAATTTTGAGACGGACAAATCCAGCATTAGTTAACCGAAATAGAGATCTATTGCAACAAGACAATGCAACCCTCCATACTGCACGAACATGGAAAAAAATCAGGAATTGGGAGAAATCAAACTGCTACAGCCCTGATCTCGCACCATCTTTTTCGATCCATGGTCCATTTTCTACGTGGAAGAAATTTTGACACTGAAGCTGTAAAGTCTGTCTAGTCAATGGGTGTGCAGTTTGAACTCAAAGGAAACAGACCCTACCGCCGACTAATGCCTGTCATAAATCTATCTGCACACTTCAGAAATGGAACACTGTCGTTGAGGACCAATAGTAACCCTGATTTTCTGGAAATGACAGTCGTATGTTTACTCCACATGGAGTCTCAGTTGGCAAAGTTCCAACTTCCAGTTGATCTGTTTCATTACGTGCAGAAATTCGTTGTGTGTCACGATGTGGAGTGGTAAATGCAAATGAAGCAGTAGTAAATAACTGTCAGTCAAGTAACAATAATCAAAGTGATGACAACAGTATGAATGAACTGGAAAGTGTTGCTGGGCCGAGTTATGTTACTGGAGAAGCCTCAAAAAACAAAGCTATAACGAGAACTCTTTCTAAGCAAATTTAAGCGCTTGTTTTGAACACATATAAATACGTGCTGAAAAATAATCTTGGTAAGGGGCCATGCAATGAACCTGATAAATTCTGGGTATTCACAGAAATACAGTAAGAAATATTGTGACGAAAGGAATACCAAAGACGCCGATCACGTGTGAAAACAAAAGAAATGTTTGTCTAAAGTTTCGTCAATTTCACATGCGATATAATTCGTCGAGAAATGTATAGTTTCTATGCAAAAGGGAGAGCATCCACCTTAGATGAATTAATTGTACATTTGCAAGAAATTTGTGACTTTCCTTATGGGCACTGCACTTTGTGCGGAGTCCTAAAGGAGCTGGGTTTCTAATACTGCACTTTGAATAAGATAAGGGATATTATGGAATCCAGTAGAATTGTAGTTTGGCTATATATATATATATATATATATATATATATATATATATATATATATATATATATATATATATTGTGTGTGTGTGTGTGTGCGTGTGAAAACTAAGGCCGTTTCGCAGTACTATATATATGTATATATATCGTCAAAACTAAGGAAGTTTCACAGTAATGGACAGTTTGAGTCCAGAGGTTCTACTCCCATTAGTCTTGAACCCGTAGGAACAAGACCCGGGCCTCTTTCAACCAGGGAGTTAGCCGAGCTGTCCCAAAGGGCGCTCGGCGTCCTCCGTGGGGCTTTCCTTAGGACAAGACCTGGGTTACTAACAAGCCCCCCCCCCCATCTGGTCCTGTGGATTCAAGACGGGATGGAAGTGGATACGCCACTTACGCGCGCCAACACCAAAGGTGAAGACTACCGATATGACCTCGGTGGGGTCGCCTGGCGATCTAGCACACCTTCTACTAGCTTTGCAGGCTAGTACCCGGGAGAATTAATGGCTTCCCTCAACCCCGTCCTTAGACGTACCCGATTCCCACGGGTATCAGGAACCACTGCCCCCTCGAGGCCATCCCAATCCGAACTAGTCCCGAAGGAGGGGCTCAGATGTTCGGTCCGAGGTTCCTCTAGTAACGTCAGAGGTACCACGAGTGCTAAGGGTCCACAGCGCCCGCACCACGGCAGCTGAAGGGGACGAATTCCCTCCCCTACGGGACACAGTAATGGACACAAGATAATTTATTTGGACGAAACCTCGTACGATACCCATGACGTATCGAGAAAGCAGATCCTTGCAGAACGGTCTGTCTGGGAGGAGAGCCGAGGTTTTAAAACGATTATAAGGGTTCGTCAAAGGTGTCGGCTGACCTGCACATGAGTTAACTAAACAGACTTTAGCAGTGGTTGTCACGGACTTGTTCACATCAAACACCAGAGAGTAGTAACATCGTGAGATGATAAACCTTGCTGAACGATGGCTCAAGACCATTGAATCTATTGGTCTATACTTTGAAAATTATTTAATTGTTTGTCAGAACACATTTATAATATTTTAGCCCCAAGTGACTTGTTCCTGTTCCCAAACTTGAAAATTTGCTTTGATGGTGAGAAAGTTTCATTAAATGAAGGACTATGTCGAGAAATAAGGTAAGATGTTCACCAGACTTATCAAACGACCTATGTAAATATTGTACAAGATATGTCTGCTATTAGTTTTCTTGTAATAAAAGATGAACTTAGAAAAATGTTGCAAATGGAGGTTAAAATGGAAAGTCGGGTATTTGGAATAGGTGGTTTAAAACATAGAAAAATTAACTTGATTTCATAAAACACGAAGCATGATTGGTTTAAAACAGACAACAACATCTATAAACAAGAAATAGTTTCATAACTCCACACCATAGACCAGGTATACACTAACAAAATATGTTTTATTTGCAATTTAATTAATTTAATTTTTATAAATATATTTTGGAGTACATTTTACACTGTTATTTGCAACATTATACCTTTAAATCAGTAAAAATATTAATAAATAACTGGAATTCCATAATACCCGACATGGCATCTTGGGCAATGAACCTTTAAAGTAATGGACGATATATTTCCAGCTAAACAACGACCACAATATAATAAACTACAGTTTTCTTACTTAACATCAATGCTCAAGTCACATGCCTATTCGAACAAAAACCAAATTGGAAGTATACAGCAAATTCCTCATCGCAAAACTTAGTATTTAACATAATCTATAATTTCTACGCTTCAAATATAACTTAAGAGCTTTAATATTTGCGTGACAAATAGGACCTTTGTGAAAGATTTTCAAAATCTGATCCGAGAATATAGTTACAAAAACATCACAAAACACTTGCTATCACCTAAAGTTTTGTTTCTACAAAGAGCTTGTTGGAAAATATAAATGTCTTGAACACGAGCTATTTCATTCAAATTGTTAAGAGACTGTTGAAGAAAAACGAACATTTCAAGAACAACATTCAATTGAAGGTTTACTTTTGGAAAAAGGGATTCTCGAAAACTTTTGTATCCTAGGCTTGGCAAATACTCAGCTATCTCCATTGTGTTGTCATACACGGACTTACATTATCTAAAAATGCTATTTATGTGTTCAGAGGGCCTAAATCTCGACGTGAAACTGTTGTGTTTGATAGGACGGAGATGAAAGCAAATGTCGAAGTTGCTGCAACGGAATACCATTACATATTTTTAAAGCCACAAGGAACATTGGCAAGTTCGGGTTAACCGAAATCCTCTTCCTGTCTTGGGAGATAGTAGCAATCGTCTTAGCATGGGAGCCCCAAAGTGTGTGGTGCCCACAAGCCGCAGACTGAATATTACATGACGGGCGGGATTACAAAAATCAGCGGTAGTGGCAACCCTCTCTAGATCTGTCGTCCTGAACTTTGTCTGTGTTGAGTGCTCAACTAAGGGATGTGCACAGTGCCTTGACCTAAAAATTTGATATCGACCCTTGATACAACAGAAAGCAATTTTACAAACAACGTTAAAATATTACTACACAACAAATCTATATCTTGAATTTTCTGTGAATGTCCTCAGAAGTTCTCTACATTCTGAATGACTTTTGTATAACTGATAAACTGTAAGAGATAGACAAAATATTACTACACAACAAATGTATGTCTTGAATTTTCTGTGAATGTACTCAGAAGTTCTCTTTATTCTGATTTTTGTTTTATTCTTATTTTTGTATAACTGATAAACTGTAAGAGATAGACAAAATATTACTACACGAGAAATGTATATGTTGAATTTTCTGTGAATGTACTCAGAAGTTCTCTACATTCTCAATGACTTTTGTATAACTGATAAACTGTAAGAGATAGACAAAATATTACTACACAACAAATGTGTATCTTGAATTTTCTGTGAATGTACTCAGAAGTTCTCTTTATTCTCAATGACTTTTGTATAACTGATAAACTGTAAGAGATAGACAAAATATTACTACACAACAAATGTATATCTTGAATTTTCTGTGAATGTACTCGGAAGTTCTCTTTATTCTAAATGACTTTTGTATAACTGATAAACTGTAAGAGATAGACAAAATATTACTACACAACAAATGTATATCTTGAATTTTCTGTGAATGTACTCAGAAGTTCTCTTTATTCTGAATGACTTTTGTATAACTGATAAACTGTAAGAGATAGACAAAATATTACTACACAACAAATGTATATCTTGAATTTTCTGTGAATGTACTCAGAAGTTCTCTTTATTCTAAATGACTTTTGTATAACTGATAAACGGTAAGAGATAGACAAAATATTACTACACAACAAATGTATATCTTGAATTTTCTGTGAATGTACTCAGAAGTTCTCTTTATTCTAAATGACTTTTGTATAACTGATAAACGGTAAGAGATAGACAAAATATTACTACACAACAAATGTATATCTTGAATTTTCTGTGAATGTACTCAGAAGTTCTCTTTATTCTGAATGACTTTTGTATAACTGATAAACTGTAAGAGATAGACAAAATATTACTACACAACAAATGTATATCTTGAATTTTCTGTGAATGTACTCAGAAGTTCTCTTTATTCTAAATGACTTTTGTATAACTGATAAACTGTAAGAGATAGACAAAATATTACTACACAACAAATGTATATCTTGAATTTTCTGTGAATGTACTCAGAAGTTCTCTTTATTCTGAATGACTTTTGTATAACTGATAAACTGTAAGAGATAGACAAAATATTACTACATAACAAATGTATATCTTGAATTTTCTGTGAATGTACTCAGAAGTTCTCTTTATTCTGAATGACTTTTGTATAACTGATAAACTGTAAGAGATAGACAAAATATTACTACACAACAAATGTATATCTTGAATTTTCTGTGAATGTACTCAGAAGTTCTCTTTATTCTGAATGACTTTTGTATAACTGATAAACTGTAAGAGATAGACAAAATATTACTACATAACAAATGTATATCTTGAATTTTCTGTGAATGTACTCAGAAGTTCTCTTTATTCTGAATGACTTTTGTATAACTGATAAACTGTAAGAGATAGACAAAATATTACTACATAACAAATTTATATCTTGAATTTTCTGTGAATGTACTCAGAAGTTCTCTTTATTCTGAATGACTTTTGTATAACTGATAAACTGTAAGAGATAGACAAAATATTACTACACAACAAATGTATATCTTGAATTTTCTGTGAATGTACTCAGAAGTTCTCTTTATTCTGAATGACTTTTGTATAACTGATAAACTGTAAGAGATAGACAAAATATTACTACACAACAAATGTATATCTTGAATTTTCTGTGAATGTACTCAGAAGTTCTCTTTATTCAAAATGACTTTTGTATAACTGATAAACTGTAACAGATAGACAAAATATTACTACACAACAAATGTAAATCTTGAATTTTCTGTGAATGTACTCAGAAGTTCTCTTTATTCTGAATGACTTTTGTATAACTGATAAACTGTAAGAGATAGACAAAATATTACTACACAACAAGCGTATATCTTGAATTTTCTGTGAATGTACTCAGAAGTTCTCTTTATTCTGAATGACTTTTGTATAACTGATAAACTGTAAGAGATAGACAAAATATTACTACACAACAAATGTATATCTTGAATTTTCTGTGAATGTACTCGGAAGTTCTCTTTATTCTAAAGGACTTTTGTATAACTGATAAAGTGTAAGAGATAAAATATTACAACACAACAAATGTATATCGTATAAAGAATTCCTGTGGGTCAAAATTCCGACATGTCGGCGTCGTTGTAAATTGAAGATAAATGTTATATTTTAAACGTGCATCGCTTATATGTGTTTCTATGGAGAAACACCGCACTAGAGTGGAAATGTCAACTTACGATGCATAGGAACAATAACGGTAAGTATGGAATATTAGTCATATAGTTCAAACAATTATTTAAAAGAACTCACACATTCGAGGACTCTAAAATTCAGTGATTGTGGAACAACTTATTTATGAACAGATTAACTGTTCATATTTTTTTTGAGGTGAGATATTTTTGTTTCGCGTGTTCAGAGGATAAAGAGAGGGGATCTGGTGGGCAACATTGCACTACCCTCGTGGAGAAACACTTGACCTTCACTTATCTTATTTTAAAATCTTTCCTCTCCACAGCCCAATACTTAGAGAAAATGAAGCAGTTCTTTGATGATCCGGCATACAGGATTCTAGATAAGAATCCTACCTCTTCCATCGAACGTCGGACTACAACTTATTGAAAGATCCTGCCTTACTTCAGAATTTAAGAAGGCGGTAACACCGTAGGATTCCAGGCCTCCTGGAATGTATGGACTTCCGAAGATCCACAAACCGGACGTTCCTTAACGCCGCATTTTGGACGCCAGGAGCAGCGCTACAGATCGGCTGGAACGTCACCTGGCTGATCTGTTACAACCTCTGGTTGGGAATTGCCGATATCGTATGAGTAATTCCACACAGTTTGTACATACACCTAAGAACATTACTATTGGCCCTTCTGATCTTCTTGTCAGCTTCGACGTGGTTTCTCTATTTACAGGGGTACCACTGCAAGAAGCCATCCAATTTCTGAAGGAGCAATTTCCGGCTGATATCATAGAGCTCTTCCAAAATACCCTGATGTCCACTTTTTTCTTGTTTAGTGGTACTTTCTATGAACAAGTAGACGGAGTGGCAATGGGCTCCCCTTTGTCACCAGCTATAGCTAATTTCTATATGGAACACATAGAACATGAAATACTTGCCACAGCTCCACTTAAACTATCTCATTTCTATAGATACGTGGACGACACTTGGTCAGATGGATCAGACACTTTGCCTAACTTTCTTGAGCATCTCAACAGCCTTCGACCTCAAATACAGTTTAACATGGAAGTGGAGAAAAACAGCAACGGTACACTGGGGCATGCTGTATATCGCAATCCTACACACCGATCTCTATCTGAACGTTCATAGTTTGCATCATAAGTCTCAACGACTGGCAGTTCTCAGTAAATTGGCCCACAGAGCTTTGTCTATCTCTGATCCCAACCATTTAAAAGAAGAATTACAGTGCCTGAGACTCACTTTCCGTCAAAACGGTTCCTCCGAATATGGCTTTGAAGCCTCGATCACCAAAGCTAAGAAAGAGAAACCTGTAATACAGCAAGCGTCAGATAAGCCTACCGCTAAAACCTGCATCCTGTTTACCGGCAATCTATCCGGCAGAATCAGCAGAATTCTCGCCAAATACATCAGGACCACCGACAAACCACCTAAGAAGATTAAACAGCTGTTGAGACCAGTGATAGACAAATTGGACTTCCAAGTTCCGGGAGTGTACCGCATTCCCTGTGAATGTGGAACACGGTATATAGGAAAAACCGGAAGGACCATCGCTACTGGAATAATCGAACATGAATGGAGCAACCTGACAAGTCTGGGCTGGCAGAGCATTGTTTTGATAACGACCATGGAGCCAATTTTCGGGAGACGACCATCTTGACAAAATGCAACAGTTACTGGGAGCGGGGAATTAAGGAGGCTTTGGCGATTTCCTCTGAAAGGAGCACGCTTAATCGTGATTATGGATTTCATTTCATCTCCTCTTGGAAACGGGCCTTAAAAATGGAAATCCGTCGAATTAAGAAGCAAAGATCCTTACAGCTTGATAACCAAGTTAAGTAGTTGCGTTTCTTTGACACAATTTCTATACTCACGCCATCTCCTGACCTGACATTTAATTTACTGAAAACAGTCTTTTGTTCAGTGATGCGAATTTTGATAGTGTTTTGTATTTGTTTATAGTTATGTTATATCCAGTGTTTCATTTGTGGTTATAACATTTAATAAATATCCTGATGATGGGAGAGATGCACACTCCCGAAACGTTGATATCTAACCATCTTTTCACTTGGCTGTCTGTCCGAGAAGAAAGTGTAGTCATTCGCCGGGACACAATCCCTCCCGCTTTAGGTCAGAGGATCGAACACAAGGCCGTATAGGAGCGTATCCCTGCGTACTAAGTAGGCCTTATAAGCCTTATGTAAAACAACGTTACGCTTGTTTAAGACAGCGGAAAGAGTTCAGTGGTATAAAAGCAGAAGACGAGGGGGTCGGGCATAAGCCAAGCGAATGAGGAATACTTTTGTGTCGCACCGCAGGATTATTTCTCCAATATTGCTTGCTTCCTTCTTCTGTTTTCTTCATTCCTAAGAAATATCTATACACGAGATATCATTACTTCTTTTTTTTTTTTCCTCGCTGCCATGTCTGCACTCCAGGCAAAAAATCAAAGCTTTTTCCTCGCAGAGATCCTTTGCACTTAAGACCACTGGAATTACGTAAACATTCGTAGAGAGACGAATTGAAAAAAACATAATATATACACATTCACAAAGGGAGAGGGAGATATATATATATAGTAATAAACAGAAGGTTTTCACCTTTAGGTAAAGCCTCTTACAATAAATATCACGGATTCATCTTGTACGTGATGGTGAATACTTTCTCTGAAGACTTCGGTAGACGCAGAAGCTTCTAGAGGCGTTCTGAGAATCAGCTCCAAAGGCTTACTGCCAGTATTACTTCATTATTATACTTAAAAGAGGAATTAAGTGGAAAAACTGACAAAGAAATTTACATTTTTAGCATTCTCCATCTTAGAAGCTCCAAATACCAATTTTTATTAAAATGAGAGAGAATAAGGCTAACCTTTAGTACTCTATTGTACAGTCACACGTAGGTCCAGTAGTCAGGTGTAACTTTCAAAGTGAGGGAAGCTCCAAATAATAATTTTCACTAAACTAAGGGAGAATAATGACTCAAAGAACTAAGGCTACTCTTTAGTACTCTTTCTATTGTACAGTCACACGTAGGTCTAGTAGCATGGCGTAGCTTTCAAAGTGAGGGAAGCTCCAAATAATAATTCTCATTAAAATAAGGGAGAATAATGACTCAACGAACTAAGGCTACTCTTTAGTACTCTTTCTATTGTACAGTCACAAGTAGGTCTAGTAGCATGGCGTAACTTTCAAAGTGAGGGAAGCTCCAAATAATAATTTTCATTAAAATAAGAGAGAATAATGACTCAACGAACTAAGACTACTCTTTAGTACTCTTTCTATTGTACAGTCACAAGTAGGTCTAGTAGCATGGCGTAACTTTCAAAGTGAGGGAAGCTCCAAATAATAATTTTCATTAAAATAAGAGAGAATAATGACTCAAAGAAGTAAGGCTACTCTTTAGTACTCTTTCTATTGTACAGTCACACGTAGGTCTAGTAGCATGGCGTAACTTTCAAAGTGAGGGAAGCTCCAAATAATAATTCTCATTAAAATAAGAGAGAATAATGACTCAAAGAAGTAAGGCTACTCTTTAGTACTCTTTCTATTGTACAGTCACACGTAGGTCTAGTAGCATGGCGTAACTTTCAAAGAGAGGGAAGCTCCAAATAATAATTTTCATTAAAATAAGAGAGAATAATGACTCAAAGAACTAAGGCTACTCTTTAGTACTCTTTCTATTGTACAGTCACACGTAGGTCCAGTAGCGAGGCGTGACTTTCAAAGTGAGGGAAGCTCCAAATAATAATTTTCATTAAAATAAGAGAGAATAATGACTCAAAGAACTAAGGCTACTCTTTAGTACTCTTTCTATTGTACAGTCACACGTAGGTCTAGTAGCATGGCGTAACTTTCAAAGTGAGGGAAGCTCCAAATAATAATTTTAATTAAAATAATACAGAACAATGACTCAAAGAATTAAGGCTACTCTTTAGTACTCTTTCTATTGTACAGTCACACGTAGGTCTAGTAGCATGGCGTAACTTTCAAAGTGAGGGAAGCTCCAAATAATAATTTTAATTAAAATAATACAGAATAATGACTCAAAGAATTAAGGCTACTCTTTAGTACTCTTTCTATTGTACAGTCACACGTAGGTCTAGTAGCATGGCGTAACTTTCAAAGTGAGGGAAACTCCAAATAATAATTTTAATTAAAATAATACAGAACAATGACTCAAAGAATTAAGGCTACTCTTTAGTACTCTTTCTATTGTATAGTCACATGTAGGTCCTGCTCACTGTAGAAACTTCCCGTGTCAACTGAGGCGTTCATTGGCCTACACCGCGTGAGCTAATTAGAGAAAGTGTACAATTCACAGGCTTTTGCTAATAACTTAAAACTTGACAATTTGTTATCACTAAATACCAATCTACGATTTCACCAACAGATGTTAAAATCGACGTTAACAAATGTTACGTAACAATTGTAATAACGCTAACAAAGCTGTTAAATTTCTTGATTTTCACCAACCTGTTTTCTGAAAATGTTAACAAACACGTGTTAACGCCAAGAAACTTGTGAATATTACAGCTATAGAAGGCTATGAATGAGTGATATTATCTTCTGAACGTACTGCGATGCGCTTTTGTTTTCAGTTTCTTCTGCACCACAGATTAATACGTCAGCACACAGCTAAAAATGGCGGTTAAAAGTAATCGTAAACAAAAGCCGTGAATCAAATTTCTCATCGATGGTGAAAGAATTGTTAATTGAATTGGTGACGAAGTGTAAGGATATCGTGGAAAATAAGAGGACGGATGCGGTGAATGTAAAAGAGAAAGATGTCACGTGCAAAAATATTGGAAACGAATTTAATTCAATTGTATGTGTCATTACTATAAACCCGAAACATATTGCTCAGTATTACGTAATTTAAAACCAGGAGCGAAGAAGGACAAGTGACAAGTGACTTGAACGTTTCAAGACTGGAGGTGGACAATGTATTATCCACATAATTCAGTACTTGAAGCAAAGGCAAGATCGGCACGTTATAACTCAGTATTACGTAAATTTAAAACGAGGAGCGAAGAACAAGTGACAAGTGACTGGAATGTTTCAAGACTGGAGGTGGACAATGTATTATCCACATAATTCAGTACTTGAAGCAAAGGCGAGATCGGCATGTTCTAACTCAGTATTACGTAAATTTAAAACGAGGAGCGAAGAAGGACAAGTGACAAGTGACTGGAACGTTTCAAGACTGGAGGTGGACAATGTATTATCCACATAATTCAGTACTTGAAGCAAAGGCGAGATCGGCATGTTCTAACTCAGTATTACGTAAATTTAAAACGAGGAGCGAAGAAATACACGTGACAAGTGACTTGAACGTTTCAAGACTGGAGGTGGACAATGTATTATCCACATAATTCAGTACTTGAAGCAAAGGCGAGATCGGCATGTTCTAACTCAGTATTACGTAAATTTAAAACGAGGAGCGAAGAAGTACAAGTGACAAGTGACTGGAACGTTTCAAGACTGGAGGTGGACAATGTATTATCCACATAATTCAGTACTTGAAGAAAAGGCGAGATCGGCATGTTCTAACTCAGTATTACGTAAATTTAAAACGAGGAGCGAAGAAGTACAAGTGACAAGTGACTGGAACGTTTCAAGACTGGAGGTGGACAATGTATTATCCACATAATTCAGTACTTGAAGAAAAGGCGAGATCGGCATGTTCTAACTCAGTATTACGTAAATTTAAAACGAGGAGCGAAGAAGTACAAGTGACAAGTGACTGGAACGTTTCAAGACTGGATGTGGACAATGTATTATCCACATAATTCAGTACTTGAAGAAAAGGCGAGATTGGCATGTTCTAACTCAGTATTACGTAAATTTAAAACAAGGAGCGAAGAAGGACAGGTGACAAGTGACTTGAACGTTTCAAGACTGGAGGTGGACAATGTATTATCCACATAATTCAGTACTTGAAGCAAAGGCGAGATCGGCATGTTCTAACTCAGTATTACGTAAATTTAAAACGAGGAGCGAAGAAGGACAAGTGACAAGTGACTGGAACGTTTCAAGACTGCAGGTGGACAATGTATTATCCACATAATTCAGTACTTGAAGCAAAGGCGAGATCGGCATGTTCTAACTCAGTATTACGTAAATTTAAAACGAGGAGCGAAGAAGGACACGTGACAAGTGACTTGAATGTTTCAAGACTGGAGGTGGACAATGTATTATCCACATAATTCAGTACTTGAAGCAAAGGCGAGATCGGCATGTTCTAACTCAGTATTACGTAAATTTAAAACGAGCAGCGAAGAAGGACACGTGACAAGTGACTTGAATGTTTCAAGACTGGAGGTGGACAATGTATTATCCACATAATTCAGTACTTGAAGCAAAGGCGAGATCGGGATGTTCTAACTCAGTATTACGTAAATTTAAAACGAGGAGCGAAGAAGTACAAGTGACAAGTGAATGGAACGTTTCAAGACTGGAGGTGGACAATGTATTATCCACATAATTCAGTACTTGAAGCAAAGGCGAGATCGGCATGTTCTAACTCAGTATTACGTAAATTTAAAACGAGGAGCGAAGAAGTACAAGTGACAAGTGACTGGAACGTTTCAAGACTGGAGGTGGACAATGTATTATCCACATAATTCAGTACTTGAAGCAAAGGCGAGATCGGCATGTTCTAACTCAGTATTACGTAAATTTAAAACGAGGAGCGAAGAAGGACACGTGACAAGTGACTTGAATGTTTCAAGACTGGAGGTGGACAATGTATTATCCACATAATTCAGTACTTGAAGCAAAGGCGAGATCGGCATGTTCTAACTCAGTATTGCGTAAATTTAAAACGAGGAGCGAAGAAGGAGACGTGACAAGTGACTTGAACCTTTCAAGACTGGAGGTGGACAATGTATTATCCACATAATTCAGTACTTGAAGCAAAGGCGAGATCGGCATGTTCTAACTCAGTATTACGTAAATTTAAAACAAGGAGCGAAGAAGGACAAGTGACAAGTAACTTGAACGTTTCAAGACTGGACGTGGACAATGTATTATCCACATAATTCAGTACTTGAAGCAAAGGCGAGATCGGCATGTTCTAACTCAGTATTACGTAAATTTAAAACGAGGAGCGAAGAAGGACACGTGACAAGTGACTTGAACCTTTCAAGACTGAAGGTGGACAATGTATAATCCACATAATTCAGTACTTGAAGCAAAGGCGAGATCGGCATGTTCTAACTCAGTATTACGTAAATTTAAAACGAGGAGCGAAGAAGGACAAGTGACAAATGACTTGAACCTTTCAAGACTGGAGGTGGACAATGTATTATCCACATAATTCAGTACTTGAAGCAAAGGCGAGATCGGCATGTTCTAACTCAGTATTAAGTAAATTTAAAACGAGGAGCGAAGAAGGACACGTGACAAGTGACTTGAACGTTTCAAGACTGGAGGTGGACAGTGTATTATCCACATAATTCAGTACTTGAAGCAAAGGCGAGATCGGCATGTTCTAACTCAGTATTACGTAAATTTAAAACGAGGAGCGAAGAAGGACAAGTGACAAATGACTTGAACCTTTCAAGACTGCAGGTGGACAATGTATTATCCACATAATTCAGTACTTGAAGCAAAGGCGAGATCGGCATGTTCTAACTCAGTATTACGTAAATTTAAAACGAGGAGCGAAGAAGGACACGTGACAAGTGACTTGAACCTTTCAAGACTGGAGGTGGACAATGTATTATCCACATAATTCAGTACTTGAAGCAAAGGCGAGATCGGCATGTTCTAACTCAGTATTACGTAAATTTAAAACAAGGAGCGAAGAAGGACAAGTGACAAGTAACTTGAACGTTTCAAGACTGGACGTGGACAATGTATTATCCACATAATTCAGTACTTGAAGCAAAGGCGAGATCGGCATGTTCTAACTCAGTATTACGTAAATTTAAAACGAGGAGCGAAGAAGGACACGTGACAAGTGACTTGAACCTTTCAAGACTGAAGGTGGACAATGTATTATCCACATAATTCAGTACTTGAAGCAAAGGCGAGATCGGCATGTTCTAACTCAGTATTACGTAAATTTAAAACGAGGAGCGAAGAAGGACACGTGACAAGTGACTTGAACGTTTCAAGACTGGAGGTGGACAATATATTATCCACATAATTCAGTACTTGAAGCAAAGGCGAGATCGGCATGTTCTAACTCAGTATTACGTAAATTTAAAACGAGGAGCGAAGAAGGACAAGTGACAAATGACTTGAACCTTTCAAGACTGGAGGTGGACAATGTATTATCCACATAATTCAGTACTTGAAGCAAAGGCGAAATCGGCATGTTCTAACTCAGTATTACGAAAATTTAAAACGAGGAGCGAAGAAGGACACGTGACAAGTGACTTGAACGTTTCAAGACTGGAGGTGGACAGTGTATTATCCACATAATTCAGTACTTGAAGCAAAGGCGAGATCGGCATGTTCTAACTCAGTATTACGCAAATTTAAAACGAGGAGCGAAGAAGCACACGTGACAAGTGACTTGAAGGTTTCAAGACTGGAGGTGGACAATGTATTATCCACATAATTCAGTACTTGAAGCAAAGGCGAGATCGGCATGTTCCAACTCAGTATTACGTAAATTTAAAACGAGGAGCGAAGAAGTACATGTGACAAGTGACTGGAACGTTTCAAGACTGGAGGTGGACAATGTATTATCCACATAATTCAGTACTTGATACAAAGGCGAAATCGGCATGTTCTAACTCAGTATTACGTAAATTTAAAACGAGGAGCGAAGAAGGACACGTGACAAGTGACTTGAACGTTTCAAGACTGGAGGTGGACAGTGTATTATCCACATAATTCAGTACTTGAAGCAAAGGCGAGATCGGCATGTTCTAACTCAGTATTACGTAAATTTAAAACGAGGAGCGAAGAAGTACAAGTGACAAGTGACTGGAACGTTTCAAGACTGGAGGTGGACAATGTATTATCCACATAATTCAGTACTTGATACAAAGGCGAGATCGGCATGTTCTAACTCAGTATTACGTAGATTTAAAACGAGGAGCGAAGAAGTACAAGTGACAAGTGACTTGAACGTTTCAAGACTGGAGGTGGACAATGTATTATCCACATAATTCAGTACTTGAAGCAAAGGCGAGATCGGCATGTTCTAACTCAGTATTACGTAAATTTAAAACGAGGAGCGAAGGACACGTGACAAGTGACTTGAACGTTTCAAGACGGGAGGTGGACAATGTATTATCCACATAATTCAGTACTTGACGCAAAGGCAAGATCGGCACGTTATAACTCAGTATTACGTAAATTTAAAACGAGGAGCGAAGAAGGACAAGTGATGAATGACTTGAACGTCTCAAGACGGGAGGTGGACAATGTATTATCCACATAATGCAGTACTTGAAGCAAAGGCGAGATCGGCATGTTCTAACTCAGTATTACGCAAATTTAAAACGAGGAGCGAAGAAGCACACGTGACAAGTGACTTGAACGTTTCAAGACTGGAGGTGGACAATGTATTATCCACATAATTCAGTACTTGAAGCAAAGGCGAGATCGGCATGTTCTAACTCAGTATTACGTAAATTTAAAACGAGGAGCGAAGAAGCACACGTGACAAGTGACTTGAACGTTTCAAGACTGGAGGTGGACAATGTATTATCCACATAATTCAGTACTTGAAGCAAAGGCGAGATCGGCATGTTCTAACTCAGTATTACGTAAATTTAAAACGAGCAGCGAAGAAGGACAAGTGACAAGTGACTGGAATGTTTCAAGACTGGAGGTGGACAATGTATTATCCACATAATTCAGTACTTGAAGCAAAGGCGAGATCGGCATGTTCTAACTCAGTATTACGTAAATTCAAAACGAGGAGCGAAGAAGGACAAGTGACAAGTGACTGGAATGTTTCAAGACTGGTGGTGGACAATGTATTATCCACATAATTCAGTACTTGAAGCAAAGGCGAGATCGGCATGTTCTAACCCAGTATTACGTAAATTTAAAACGAGGAGCGAAGAAGGACAAGTGACAAGTGACTGGAATGTTTCAAGACTGGAGGTGGACAATGTATTATCCACATAATTCAGTACTTGAAGCAAACGCGAGATCGGGATGTTCTAACTCAGTATTACGTAAATTTAAAACGAGGAGCGAAGAAGTACAAGTGACAAGTGAATGGAACGTTTCAAGACTGGAGGTGGACAATGTATTATCCACATAATTCAGTACTTGAAGCAAAGGCGAGATCGGCATGTTCTAACTCAGTATTACGTAAATTTAAAACGAGGAGCGAAGAAGGACACGTGACAAGTGACTTGAATGTTTCAAGACTGGAGGTGGACAATGTATTATCCACATAATTCAGTACTTGAAGCAAAGGCGAGATCGGCATGTTCTAACTCAGTATTGCGTAAATTTAAAACGAGGAGCGAAGAAGGAGACGTGACAAGTGACTTGAACCTTTCAAGACTGGAGGTGGACAATGTATTATCCACATAATTCAGTACTTGAAGCAAAGGCGAGATCGGCATGTTCTAACTCAGTATTACGTAAATTTAAAACAAGGAGCGAAGAAGGACAAGTGACAAGTAACTTGAACGTTTCAAGACTGGACGTGGACAATGTATTATCCACATAATTCAGTACTTGAAGCAAAGGCGAGATCGGCATGTTCTAACTCAGTATTACGTAAATTTAAAACGAGGAGCGAAGAAGGACACGTGACAAGTGACTTGAACCTTTCAAGACTGAAGGTGGACAATGTATAATCCACATAATTCAGTACTTGAAGCAAAGGCGAGATCGGCATGTTCTAACTCAGTATTACGTAAATTTAAAACGAGGAGCGAAGAAGGACAAGTGACAAATGACTTGAACCTTTCAAGACTGGAGGTGGACAATGTATTATCCACATAATTCAGTACTTGAAGCAAAGGCGAGATCGGCATGTTCTAACTCAGTATTAAGTAAATTTAAAACGAGGAGCGAAGAAGGACACGTGACAAGTGACTTGAACGTTTCAAGACTGGAGGTGGACAGTGTATTATCCACATAATTCAGTACTTGAAGCAAAGGCGAGATCGGCATGTTCTAACTCAGTATTACGTAAATTTAAAACGAGGAGCGAAGAAGGACAAGTGACAAATGACTTGAACCTTTCAAGACTGCAGGTGGACAATGTATTATCCACATAATTCAGTACTTGAAGCAAAGGCGAGATCGGCATGTTCTAACTCAGTATTACGTAAATTTAAAACGAGGAGCGAAGAAGGACACGTGACAAGTGACTTGAACCTTTCAAGACTGGAGGTGGACAATGTATTATCCACATAATTCAGTACTTGAAGCAAAGGCGAGATCGGCATGTTCTAACTCAGTATTACGTAAATTTAAAACAAGGAGCGAAGAAGGACAAGTGACAAGTAACTTGAACGTTTCAAGACTGGACGTGGACAATGTATTATCCACATAATTCAGTACTTGAAGCAAAGGCGAGATCGGCATGTTCTAACTCAGTATTACGTAAATTTAAAACGAGGAGCGAAGAAGGACACGTGACAAGTGACTTGAACCTTTCAAGACTGAAGGTGGACAATGTATTATCCACATAATTCAGTACTTGAAGCAAAGGCGAGATCGGCATGTTCTAACTCAGTATTACGTAAATTTAAAACGAGGAGCGAAGAAGGACACGTGACAAGTGACTTGAACCTTTCAAGACTGGAGGTGGACAATATATTATCCACATAATTCAGTACTTGAAGCAAAGGCGAGATCGGCATGTTCTAACTCAGTATTACGTAAATTTAAAACGAGGAGCGAAGAAGGACAAGTGACAAATGACTTGAACCTTTCAAGACTGGAGGTGGACAATGTATTATCCACATAATTCAGTACTTGAAGCAAAGGCGAAATCGGCATGTTCTAACTCAGTATTACGAAAATTTAAAACGAGGAGCGAAGAAGGACACGTGACAAGTGACTTGAACGTTTCAAGACTGGAGGTGGACAGTGTATTATCCACATAATTCAGTACTTGAAGCAAAGGCGAGATCGGCATGTTCTAACTCAGTATTACGCAAATTTAAAACGAGGAGCGAAGAAGCACACGTGACAAGTGACTTGAAGGTTTCAAGACTGGAGGTGGACAATGTATTATCCACATAATTCAGTACTTGAAGCAAAGGCGAGATCGGCATGTTCCAACTCAGTATTACGTAAATTTAAAACGAGGAGCGAAGAAGTACATGTGACAAGTGACTGGAACGTTTCAAGACTGGAGGTGGACAATGTATTATCCACATAATTCAGTACTTGATACAAAGGCGAAATCGGCATGTTCTAACTCAGTATTACGTAAATTTAAAACGAGGAGCGAAGAAGGACACGTGACAAGTGACTTGAACGTTTCAAGACTGGAGGTGGACAGTGTATTATCCACATAATTCAGTACTTGAAGCAAAGGCGAGATCGGCATGTTCTAACTCAGTATTACGTAAATTTAAAACGAGGAGCGAAGAAGTACAAGTGACAAGTGACTGGAACGTTTCAAGACTGGAGGTGGACAATGTATTATCCACATAATTCAGTACTTGATACAAAGGCGAGATCGGCATGTTCTAACTCAGTATTACGTAGATTTAAAACGAGGAGCGAAGAAGTACAAGTGACAAGTGACTTGAACGTTTCAAGACTGGAGGTGGACAATGTATTATCCACATAATTCAGTACTTGAAGCAAAGGCGAGATCGGCATGTTCTAACTCAGTATTACGTAAATTTAAAACGAGGAGCGAAGGACACGTGACAAGTGACTTGAACGTTTCAAGACGGGAGGTGGACAATGTATTATCCACATAATTCAGTACTTGACGCAAAGGCAAGATCGGCACGTTATAACTCAGTATTACGTAAATTTAAAACGAGGAGCGAAGAAGGACAAGTGATGAATGACTTGAACGTCTCAAGACGGGAGGTGGACAATGTATTATCCACATAATGCAGTACTTGAAGCAAAGGCGAGATCGGCATGTTCTAACTCAGTATTACGCAAATTTAAAACGAGGAGCGAAGAAGCACACGTGACAAGTGACTTGAACGTTTCAAGACTGGAGGTGGACAATGTATTATCCACATAATTCAGTACTTGAAGCAAAGGCGAGATCGGCATGTTCTAACTCAGTATTACGTAAATTTAAAACGAGGAGCGAAGAAGCACACGTGACAAGTGACTTGAACGTTTCAAGACTGGAGGTGGACAATGTATTATCCACATAATTCAGTACTTGAAGCAAAGGCGAGATCGGCATGTTCTAACTCAGTATTACGTAAATTTAAAACGAGCAGCGAAGAAGGACAAGTGACAAGTGACTGGAATGTTTCAAGACTGGAGGTGGACAATGTATTATCCACATAATTCAGTACTTGAAGCAAAGGCGAGATCGGCATGTTCTAACTCAGTATTACGTAAATTCAAAACGAGGAGCGAAGAAGGACAAGTGACAAGTGACTGGAATGTTTCAAGACTGGTGGTGGACAATGTATTATCCACATAATTCAGTACTTGAAGCAAAGGCGAGATCGGCATGTTCTAACCCAGTATTACGTAAATTTAAAACGAGGAGCGAAGAAGGACAAGTGACAAGTGACTGGAATGTTTCAAGACTGGAGGTGGACAATGTATTATCCACATAATTCAGTACTTGAAGCAAAGGCGAGATCGGCACGTTATAACTCAGTATTACGTAAATTTAAAACGAGGAGCGAAGAAGGACAAGTGACAAGTGACTTGAATGTTTCAAGACTGGAGGTGGACAATGTATTATCCACATAATTCAGTACTTGAAGCAAAGGCGAGATCGGCATGTTCTAACTCAGTATTACGTAAATTTAAAACGAGGAGCGAAGAAGGACAAGTGACAAGTGACTTGAACGTTTCAAGACTGGAGGTGGACAATGTATTATCCACATAATTCAGTACTTGAAGCAAAGGCGAGATCGGCATGTTCTAACTCAGTATTACGTAAATTTAAAACGAGGAGCGAAGAAGGACAAGTGACAAGTGACTTGAACGTTTCAAGACTGGAGGTGGACAATGTATTATCCACATAATTCAGTACTTGAAGCAAAGGCGAGATAGGCATGTTCTAACTCAGTATTACGTAAATTTAAAACGAGGAGCGAAGAAGGACAAGTGACAAGTGACTGGAATGTTTCAAGACTGGAGGTGGACAATGTATTATCCACATAATTCAGTACTTGAAGCAAAGGCGAGATCGGCATGTTCTAACTCAGTATTACGTAAATTTAAAACGAGGAGCGAAGGACAAGTGACAAGTGACTTGAACGTTTCAGGACTGGAGGTGGACAATGTATTATCCACATAATTCAGTACTTGAAGCAAAGGCGAGATCGGCATGTTCTAACTCAGTATTACGTAAATTTAAAACGAGGAGCGAAGAAGGACAAGTGACAAGTGACTTGAACCTTTCAAGACTGGAGGTGGACAATGTATTATCCACATAATTCAGTACTTGAAGCAAAGGTGAGATCGGCACGTTATAACTCAGTATTACGTAAATTTAAGACGAGGAGCGAAGAAGGACACGTGACAAGTGACTTGAATGTTTCAAGACTGGAGGTGGACAATGTATTATCCACATAATTCAGTACTTGAAGCAAAGGCGAGATCGGCATGTTCTAACTCAGTATTACGTAAATTTAAAACGAGGAGCGAAGAAGGACAAGTGACAAGTGACTTGAACGTTTCAAGACTGGAGGTGGACAATGTATTATCCACATAATTCAGTACTTGAAGCAAAGGCGAGATAGGCATGTTCTAACTCAGTATTACGAAAATTTAAAACGAGGAGCGAAGAAGGACACGTGACAAGTGACTTGAATGTTTCAAGACTGGAGGTGGACAATGTATTATCCACATAATTCAGTACTTGAAGCAAAGGCGAGATCGGCACGTTATAACTCAGTATTACGTAAATTTAAAACGAGGAGCGAAGAAGGACAAGTGACAAGTGACTTGAATGTTTCAGGACTGGAGGTGGACAATGTATTATCCACATAATTCAGTACTTGAAGCAAAGGCGAGATCAGCATGTTCTAACTCAGTATTACGTAAATTTAAAACGAGGAGCGAAGAAGGACAAGTGACAAGTGACTTGAATGTTTCAAGACTGGAGGTGGACAATGTATTATCCACATAATTCAGTGAATTATAAAATCGATAAGTTATTAATACTTGAAGCAAGAGCGAGATCGGCATATTCCTTTCGATGCACCTCCTAACCTCTCTTGTATTTTCGGAATAACTTTCATAACATCTTGTTTGGACAATCTATATCTTTGTAGAAAATTTTCTTCTGATAGCTCCTCAAACTCCTCATCGGCTGTACACTATTACAAATGACACTTAGACGGTCTTAAATATAGCAAATCGGCAACAACAGATGAGTTCACGCCCGCCATCTTCACTATTTACAATCGGCACGTTGGCCATTGTAGCTTAATGATTAGAACGGCTGAAAGGCGACCAGAAGATCCTTGGTTCAAATCCCGGCTATGGTATTGAATTTTTCAGTCTGGCTCTACCCTTTCATAGTGCGTCCTACACACGGCTAGTGTGAAAGAACAATTAATTTCCATTAAGGCAAGGCATCACTGAAAATTCGCCGAAAATGTTTAAAATTATGGAACGTTTTTTTGGCATTTTTGGTAACTTAGGGTTTATAGTAATAGATGGCATGCTATTTTTATTATTTGCACCGCTTTAGGCCATCACGTGACAATTTAAAGAGACATTTAACAATCGTTAAAAGTAACAATCATTACTTTAAAGTTAATTTTCTGAGAAACATTCTTCTAACACTTTTCAGTATACAAAATGCTCTACGCGTCAAAGTTTTCCATTTAACTTCCAGGATAGGTCCATAATATGTAAATAAGAAACTTCACATTCCCCCTTTTTTGTTAATGCTCATGTTTTAAAAATTATATCCTGTTAAGGAATAAAAAAAGTTAATATTTTCAAAATGTTGAGAGCTAATACATGGAAAATATATTAGTACAAATGCTACAGGAATATTCCAAAATATAAGAATGTGGGTCTTTTAAAATTGCTCTGTACTAGAGAAAAAAGAACTTCAACTTAAAAGCTCAAATTTTTTGACACGTAGAACATTTTTAATTTTTACAATATTTTACCATAAAATAATTAACAATTAGTTAACTATTTGGTGTAGCAGCATCGAAATTTGCATGCAAGTTTAAAATGATACTCTAATTTTGTGGCCAAATTTTCATAATGACAGGTTTATTATTATAGAAGTTGGAATTTTCAATGTAGCCTTGCCTTAATTGTACCTAATAGTGGTCCGAACTATGAAACCAGGGCCTTAAAGTACTTACAGCATGGTAAGTCGTCATTAAGGTAGTTGTCTCATGTGTTTATGAGAACTCCTAGTGGTTTACTATAAAGCCCGGGCCTTAAAGTACTTACAGCATAGTAAGTCGTCATTAAGGTAGTTGTCTCATGTGTTTATGAGAACTCCTAGTGGTTTACTATAAAGCCCGGGCCTTAAAGTACTTACAGCATAGTAAGTCGTCATTTAGGTAGTTGTCTCATGTGTTTATGAGAACTCCTAGTGGTTTACTATAAAGCCCGGGCCTTAAAGTACTTACAGCATAGTAAGTCGCCATTAAGGTAGTTGTCTCATGTGTTTATGAGAACTCCTAGTGGTTTACTATAAAGCCCGGGCCTTAAAGTACTTACAGCATAGTAAGTCGTCATTAAGGTAGTTGTCTCATGTGTTTATGAGAACTCCTAGTGGTTTACTATAAAGCCCGGGCCTTAAAGTACTTACAGCATAGTAAGTCGTCATTAAGGTAGTTGTCTCATGTGTTTATGAGAACTCCTAGTGGTTTACTATAAAGCCCGGGCCTTAAAGTACTTACAGCATAGTAAGTCGTCATTAAGGTAGTTGTCTCATGTGTTTATGAGAACTCCTAGTGGTTTACTATAAAGCCCGGGCCTTAAAGTACTTACAGCATGGTAAGTCGTCATTAAGGTAGTTGTCTCATGTGTTTATGAGAACTCCTTGTGGTTTACTATAAAGCCCGGGTCTTAAAGTCCTTACAGCATAGTAAGTCGTCATTAAGGTAGTTGTCTCATGTGTTTATGAGAACTCCTAGTGGTTTACTATAAAGCCCGGGCCTTAAAGTACTTACAGCATAGTAAGTCGTCATTAAGGTAGTTGTCTCATGTGTTTATGAGAACTCCTAGTGGTTAACTATAAAGCCCGGGCCTTAAAGTACTTACAGCACAGTAAGTCGTCATTAAGGTAGTTGTCTCATGTGTTTATGAGAACTCCTAGTGGTTAACTATAAAGCCCGGGCCTTAAAGTACTTACAGCATGGTAAGTCGTCATTAAGGTAGTTGTCTCATGTGTTTATGAGAACTCCTTGTGGTTTACTATAAAGCCCGGGTCTTAAAGTACTTACAGCATAGTAAGTCGTCATTAAGGTAGTTGTCTCATGTGTTTATGAGAACTCCTAGTGGTTTACTATAAAGCCCGGGCCTTAAAGTACTTACAGCATAGTAAGTCGTCATTAAGGTAGTTGTCTCATGTGTTTATGAGAACTCCTAGTGGTTTACTATAAAGCCCGGGCCTTAAAGTACTTACAGCATGGTAAGTCGTCATTAAGGTAGTTGTCTCATGTGTTTATGGGAACTGCTAAATGGTTTACTATAAAGCCCGGACCTTAAAGTACTTACAGCATAGTAAGTCATCATTAAGGTAGTTGTCCCATGTGTTTATGAGAACTGCTAAGTGGTTTACCGGGACAAACACGAGTCAGTTGGAAGAATTTAATGTCATATCGGCACGTTGGCCATAGTAGCTCAATGGTTTAGAGCGGCTGGACGGAGGCCAGAAGATCCGTGGTTCAAATCCCGGCTATGACATTTAATTTTTCAGTCTGACTCTACCCTTTTACAGCGTCCTACACACGGCTAGTGTGAAATAACAATTAATTTCCAAATAAGATATTATCTGGCATGAATTTGTTGGGTAAGCGGCGCTGGTGCTCCATGATGGACAGTCCCATGGACTTAGCTCGTTTTCACGCTGTATTCGCTCAAACTGCTAAATACCACCCTCATGAACTCCGTCATGATCTTCTTTACTTAAATATGCCAGCAATTATTCTTACTAGGTTTTAAAACCCTTAAGAAGGCTATTCTTTCCGAGGGACGGTTCACAGACAAACACACAAAAGATTGGCTTTGTAATAAAAACTAGGGGTGGAGGGGAGGGTTCTCAATGACGAAGTTAAAACCTCCATGGACTCTTATTCTTCTTCCACTTCCTTCCTTTTTTCTCTCCTTTTCTTATGGTGCCACTTCCATTTCTACGAGTCAGTTTTTTTGTTAGCTGGGAATCGCGAAGAAGGCAGGAGAATCAAGAAACGACATTTTAATCTCCGCCGATTCCTAAGCTAGGCTTAAGCTTCCTCCACAGCGCAGCACCAAAAGAGGCGGAAAATAAATGAATCTAGTAAAATATACTCTCGGGTTCTTTCTTTCTCAATTGCGAGCGAGGGCTTCCATCTTGTAGCAGTTACTGAATAAATTAAAGTTGGTGTGTATCACGGGCTTAAAAGACATTCTTGATGAGATCACTGTACAACAACAATAAGAATGGAAATATAAGCAAACACAAAGGCATCGCCATTCATTTGAATTGACATTAAAAATCCGAGAGAGAAATTTCTTTTGTGCCTTTGTTACACGCCAAAGGTTCACCAAATGAAGCAACTTCTACACATAGACTGTGTAGCAGCTCAAGGGTTCATAATATCTTGTACAGTTCACTTTAGTTCAATACAAAAATCTGATTGTTACGTTCTCTATGCTCCCGCCCGGTAGCGTGGATGGTAACGTGTCTGCCTCACGTTCAAGAGGTCCCTAGTTCGAATCTCGGTCAGGGTGAGTTATCTGGATAAGGTTTTTTCCGGGTTTTCCCTTATACGTAAGGAGGAATGTCGGGTAACTATAAGCTCTATGGACTCCGGGCTCATTTGGGCATCATATCATCGTCCGATATAACTTGACGTTGGAGGACGTATATTAAAAACAAAAGTTACATTCTCTATTACAGATTCCTTCATAGGCAGGAAGGTCTTGACCAAGCAATCACGTCAATACAGTTCAGGTGGCCTATAGATCACTACGAAGGATAAACACGTACTGCTGTCCCTCATTTTACCGAACAGAATGGCTCACGAGGTTTACTCTGCGGTCCGCATTCAGGAGGTCTGGGTTCGATTACCATGATCGGTCTGATTGACACATGTGATTTTTCGGGGGGTTTCACGGATCGCCAGGTCGGTAGACTAATTAGGAGGTGCGTTCAACTCCTATTTTTTTCAGGACTGGGACGAGACAAGAACTTCTGTTTATTTAAATACACGTGGAATCTTTGTGAATGCGTGACAAAGATGGCAGCACTATAAAATGCCTAGAACCCTAGTGGCAGCGACGAGAGTTAGGACTGTGTTTGATACTTAAAATGGCGACGTTTTCATTGTAAGAACAGCGTGTAATCATTTACTGTCCACATTTTCGTGCTGTGGTACCTATTGAAATTCATCGCCAGTTGAGTGAGGCATGTGGTGATGGTACCATGGATGTGTCTAATGTACGTTCCTGGGTGCTACAGTTTAATGAAGACAGAACATCGTGTGACAACAAACCAAGACAGTCACGGACTCGAAACAGCCGTTTTTTTTTTTTGTTTTTGTTAATTTACGTCCTTTAACTTTTTAAAGTCATATCGGACGAATAATGGAATGAATGAAATGATGCTCAAATGGCCCCAGGGTCCATGGAGCTTAGAGCTACGCGACATTCGTGTTTTATAATAAGGGAAACCCCGGAAAAAACCGTATCCAGGTGAGTCACCCTGACCGAGATTCGAACTCGGGACCTCTTGAATGTGAGGCAGACATGCTACCATCTATGCAATCGAGGCGGGCAACAGCATGTCTGACAATATGATCCAGCGAGTAGAGAACATTATTTTGGAGAATTGCCAAATGAGCGTTGCAGACATCGCCTCCAAAATTGGCATTTCCATGGGATCTGTGCACACAATCCTGCACGACGATCTGAAAATGCGAAAAGTATCTTCCAGGTGGGTAATACGAATGCTGACGGATGATCACAAGGTTGTGCGCATGACAAATTGTCAGGTGATGTTGACGCGTGATGACGGCATGAATGGAACTTTCTTTCAATCGATTGTAACAACGGATGAGATGTTAATGCCCTTTTTCAAACCTGAAACGAACCGCCAGTCAGCTCAATGGAAACACACAGACACTGTCACCAATAACATTTCGGGTGAGCGCAAGTGATGACAAAATGATGGGACAGCAGTGGTGTAATCCTTACTCATTGCATTCCAAAGGGCACTACGATGACAGCTGTATCCTACAAAAATGTTTTGGAGAATAAACTCCTCCCAGCATTGCGTGAAAAACTGACGGAAAAGGTTGGACGTGTGTTCTTTCATCAAGACAACGCACCAGCTCATCGGGCGAACGCGACGCAGGCGTTTCTTCGTGACAACAACTTTGAAGTGACTGCTCATGCTCCTGGCTCCTAGCGACTTTTGGCTGTTCCCCACGATGACAGACACACTCCCTGGTCGCAGATTCACTAGTCGTGTCACTATTGCCTCAGGACAAAACACACTCCTACAGAAGCGTTCACAGCGGCCATGCAATCATGGCGTCGACGTTGTGAAAAATGTGCACAGTTAGAGAGAGAGAGATTACGTTGAGAAGTGACAATAGTTTCACAGTTTTGCTGTGATTACTTTGTGAGAGAGAGAGAGAGAGAGAGAGAGAGAGAGAGAGAGAGAGAGAGAGAGAGAGAGAGAGAGAGAGAGAGAGAGAGAGAAAATAAGAGGTGTTTTAACTTGAACGCATCTCGTACATCATCTCTCATCTGGTGGTCACTTTTAGGGTAGAAGTGTCGACGGGCGTCTCGGCGTTGAATGGCAGGATGATATCCTCTTGGTAAAACTTTCTGGGACCCTGACGTGGCTGAGTGGTTATACAGCTCGATGGCGCTGGGGCGTGTTTTCTCCTGGACCTTCGTTTTCCCCCGCCTTGTTATTCCACCCGTAGTCCATCTTCATTTCATATAGCATAGTGTCACCGCCTGCGGTGCCATATGTAGTAAAAGCGGGCGTTAAACATTATACGTTTCATTTCATTTCATTCGGTAAAACTTCCTCCGGAGGGACGGTTTCCGGTCTTCGGGCCAACCTGGTGGGCCGTTTTCGTACCACGGTGCATGACATGCCGGGGAGTTTCCAACTCGTAAAGTGTAGAGATCCTGCCCTCTGGACTGTCCTGACTTCTTAGGACGGCCGCCCTCTGTCTTCTCTTGCCTCATCCTTCCTCCCAGGTGTGCCCCACATGGGGACATAGGTGTAACAAACCAAGTCTGGACCTCCATGCCGAATCTTCTCGGTAGCATAGCTCACCTTTCATCCTAGATCCCTCTAAATCCTTATCCTCCACATCGAAGGAGGTTTCACGGTGCACAGGGTCGCTGCCCTATCCTGTTACCTCGTCCTTCCTCCAGGTGTGCCCCACTTGTGGACAGGTACAACAGACCAAGTCTGGACCTCCATGCCGAATCCCCTCAGTATCATAGCCCACCTTTCATCCTGGATCCCACTTAATCCTTATCCTCTACATCGGAGGAGGTTTCGGGGTGCCCAGGGTCGCTGCCCTATCATGTCACCTCATCTTTCCTCCCGGGGTGCCCCACTTGTGGACAGGTACAACAGACCAAGTCTGGACCTCCGTGCCGAATCCTCTCGGTATCATAGCCCACCTTTCATCCTGGATCCCTCTTAATCCTTATCCTCTACATCGGAGGAGGTTTTGGGGTACTCAGGGTCGCTGCCCTATCATGTCATCTCATCCTTCCTCCCGGGGTGCCCCACTTGTGGACAGGTACAACAGACCAAGTCTGGACCTCCGTGCCGAATCCTCTCGGTATCATAGCCCACCTTTCATCCTGGATCCCTCTAAATCCTTATCCTCCACATCGGAGGAGGTTTTGGGGTACTCAGGGTCGCTGCCCTATCCTGTCATCTCATCCTTCCTCCCGGGGTGCCCCACTTGTGGACAGGTACAACAGACCAAGTCCGGACCTCCGTGTCGAATCCTCTCGGTAGCATAGCCCACCTTTCATCCTGGATCCCTCTTAATCCTTATCCTCTACATCGGAGGAGGTTTTGGGGTACTCAGGGTCGCTGCCCTATCCTGTCATCTCATCCTTCCTCCCAGGGTGCCCCACTTGTGGACAGGTACAACAGACCAAGTCTGGATCTCCGTGCCAAATCCCCTCGGTAGCATAGCAAACCTTTCATCCTGGATCCTTCTAAATCCTTATCCTCCACATCGGAGGAGGTTTTGGGGTACTCAGGGTCGCTGCCCTATCCTGTCACCTCACAAAGGATGTTGTATAGGTCCACTTTGTCACAGAGTCAGCCGCAGTATTTGTATTGATTAAATAAAGTTGGCCATTGGTTATTCTTGTTCCCTTCCTCAGAGATAACGGGAGTTGTGGACACAATCACAATATTTATGGCTTCTTCAACTTTGTTTGCTTATTCCATTCTTCTCGACCACACATAAATCTTATAAGATGGTAAGGAAATCTGTGTACTATCACGTAACCAATACATCACGTCTTCATTTGTATGCTGTAATCCATGCAAGTAAACGAGAGATTTCATCAAAATACACTTTGTGAAATGTAACAGTCCTTCTATTGTTTTAGCTTCTATTTGGCTTTCTTTAGTTTTCTCTGGCATGTACATCCAGGAGGTATTGCTTTATACTCAAAAATTAATATAAAGATTTCACAGATTTACATATTTTGAAGCCCCCGGCAAAAAGAAACACATTTTTAGAAAAAGGAGTGGTCTAAATCACAAATGTTGTATTACGTTTGAAGCAATTATTTTATATTTATCTTTACTTAAATTGATATTAATGTTGAATAGTTTTGAAATGTTATTTAATATAAGTATGAATATGATTGTGATTAGTTTTTCTGTGGATCAACAACGGAATGTTGATTTCCATAGTAACGCAAAAGATATAAGAACCAACACTGGAAGAAGTGACTTTCTTCTGTATTTATATCCAGATCAGTACAGACGTATGTGATATAATGCATGAGATTTAAGTTTGCACTTTTTGCATTATCCTTGTCTAGTACGGGCGTTGGGTTTCATTCCTTAAAACGGTCAGTCCCTGAATTCCCTAGTTACCTGCTGTGGTATAAGGGTAAGCAAGTTGTATCGGTAGTTTTTGTTTGAACTGAGTTCTGTTTTCTGATCTGACTATTAGTGGACCATGTAATGACAATATAAAAATGATGAACGATTGCTAGGGGAAGAAAATTGATAATCTTGATAGATACTAGTCGGCCACGATATGAATGCACTCGGCGAGAAGTGTAACTAAACACATGCGTCACAAGTGGGCGGAGTACCTCAGGTACAGTTGGAAAACGCAAACATCAACAATACCGAGATGCTTCCAATGTGACGCGCAGATATAGTGCAGTTCAACACCGTGTTTCTTTGAACATTTTCTTGTGCAGTTAAAATGCTAATAGTATAGTGGCAGTTGCAGTGCTCCTTCTGACAAAATTGTCGTGTGCTTGTGAAGAGTTTAATTACGGAGGCACCTACAAAGTTAAAAACAAGAAACGTATCCCATTCTGATGAAAAGCAGAGTTCTGTAGACAAGAAATAAAGGAGAAAAGGTTACTCGTACTCCTTGAGAAAGCAACAGTTAGGGCAGCAAAATAGTGGGAAAGTTTGGGAGAGCCATCGTGAACAGAAACTGCTTCAACAACTCGGGTTAAGGTTACAACTTCGAGGGAAAATTGAAAATCACGCACAATCATGATGAGTTTGATAAGTGAGTGTTCCTAGAAAAGTTTTGGAGTACTATGAACAGAAAAATGAAATTCCTACTTTGAGGAAACTCCTAAACTTTGCTGAAGAATAAATATTCACGGTGGAAAACATTTAGAAAAATATTAAGAAAAATGGGATTTCAATTTAAGAAATGCAAAAACAAACGATCTGTGCTAATGGAGAAACCACAAATTGTTGCAAAAGTTGCAGAGTACTTAAGGGCTACTAGTGAAAATGTAAAAGGCACATGAGTTTATACGGACGAGTCTCACTATGCCGTCAAGAAGTGCTGGCAACATTACGAAGTACCAGGTGTTTTGACTGATACTAGTGCTGGTCAAAGAGCAATTGTTGTACTAGCAGGGGGATCCAAGGGATTTATTGACGGAGCCGAATTGATTTCCGATTCAAAATCCAAAACAACGAATTACCATGATGCAATGAACAGTCAAAATTATAAAAAGTGGGTAGAAAAGAAATTAATATCAAATATTCTACCTGAAAGCATTGTTGTGCCATAGCGTACAGGAAAATAAAGACCCTGACACTTCATCTCGAAAAGCACAGGCTAAAACAAAAGAAAATTAAACATGATCCGCAAATGACAAAAACTGAGCTAGAGATAGTGAAAATGAATCTAAAAAAAGCCTGTTTAATAGAATAATGGAACAAACGTTCGAAAGCACTGTGACCCTAATCCTATACAGTTATCTGGAATTTAATTAAACAAAAGATGCATCATCGATTACTTTCAGTAATCTGAAAGCCATGACAACAAGCTGCATAACTCAAATTACACAAACTGATTGGATAGCAGCATGCAGACAAGTGAAAGGAATTGAGCAAGATTTTAAGCGCTGAGATGGGTTAATGGAGGAAACAATTGAAGATATAATTATAAACGTGGGTCTAGAGAGCAACGATGATGACGATGAAGATTGCAATTGTGATGAATGTTATTTTGAGAATATGAATATTGAAGCAAAAGGACACAATGCCACTGACACAGCTGATAAGATGATGTCCATAAATTTGTTACAGACGAATGCAGTAAGTCAACTACATCTGTGTCGAGCGTAATGACATTTACATTTGTAAAGAACTCACGCGGAACGGCCAGACGTTGTACAAAATGATTCGCATTTCTAAGAAACAAGAAAGAGATAATGGTTTCCGGTGCCCCTATTAATTACTTAGATGAAACGTGGATCAATGTAAATTATACAAAAATAAAGTATGAAAAAGTGAAGAGGGCGATTTTGAATTTCCATTACGCATCCCAATAGGCAAAGGACAGCGCGGGGAGTTCGACAAGTTTCGTTCCCAAAGTACTTCTAAGTTTTAAATTAAAATCAAGCAAAGACTATCACGACGAAATGGATAGTCAAACATTTAACATTTTGTTTATTAATCAGTTGTTACCTAACATTCTCCTCAATAGTGCTACAGTAATAGACAACGCATCTTATTATTCTACTCAAATCAACAATCATCACTTACATCAGTAATGCAGTCATGGCTCTGTGACAATTATATTTATTTTGATCCAAAGCTGTACTACACAAACTAATAAAGCTCAAAAAAGAAAGGTCTCAAAATTTATGAAACAGATCCCATAGCGTAAATACGACTACCTCTGTATCATTGTTCCTAAATAGTGTACCTAGGTAGAACGTATATGGGCACAGATAAAAACTGAGTCCCTGTACATGATATATTATTTAAGCATACTAACGTATAAGTGCTGTTTGATAATGTAGTAAATAAAGTATCCGAACAAATCGGCGGGAATTCAGATAGGAAATATGAGGAACATTTTGAAATTTATGACAGTGGAGAAGGAGAACAGGGACCAAATTTGGAGGACGAAGAAGGTTCATCCACCACAGATATATCTGCCCTGCCTCTCTGGCCATAAAAGAAAAGCGGGTTAGAAAGAGATGTGAGTACGTATTTCTTTCTCTTTCAACTAACCAGGGGCCAATTATAGTATCAGAGAGTTTGCAGAAACGTTGAGGTGCATAAAGTTTTGCTAAAGTAACTTACAAAGCTTTAAAACTAAGTAGGACCAACGAGAATAAAAGAATTTATTTAGTTCAGTGTTAAAGAGTAAGTTTATAATATCAGACAAAATCCAATCAAATCACAGGAGAATTATTGTCATTTTATTTGCACACCATCTTGTTTTATTTCCCATCTGTGACCACGCCCTGAAGAGAATAATATTAATCGCTGAGCAGCTGAGCAATTTCGAGTAAATATACACTCCTGGAAATTGAAATAAGAACACCGTGAATTCATTGTCCCAGGAAGGGGAATCTTTATTGGCACATTCCTGGGGTCAGATACATCACATGATCACACTGACAGAACCATAGGCACATGGACACAGGCAACAGAGCATGCACAATGTCGGCATTAGTACCGTGTATATCCACCTTTCGCAGCAATGCAGGCAGCTATTCTCCCATGGAGACGATCATAGAGGTGCTGGGTGTAGTCCTGTGGAACGGCTTGCCATGCCATTTCCAGCTGGCTTCTCAGTTGGACCAGCGTTCGTGCTAAACGTGCAGACCGCGTGAGACAACGTTTCATCCAGTCCCAAACATGCTCAATGGGGGACAGATCTGGAGACCTTGCTGGCTAGGGTAGTTCACTTACACCGTCTAGAGCACGTTGGGTGGCACGGGATACATGCGGACGTGCATTGTCCTGTTGGAAAGGCAAGTTCCCTTGCCGGTCTAGGAATGGTAGAACGATGGGTTCGATGACGGTTTGGATGTACCGTGAAATATTCAATGTCCCCTCGACGATCACCAGAGGTGTACGGCCAGTGTAGGAGATCGCTCCCCACACCATGATGCCGGGTGTTGGCCCTGTGTGCCTCGGTCGTATGCAGTCCTGATTGTGGTGCTCACCAGCATGGCGCCAAACACGCATACGACCATCATTGGCACCAAGGCAGAAGCGACTTTCATCCCTGAAGACGACACGTCTCCATTCGTCCCTGCGTTCACGCCTGTAGCGACACCACTGGAGGCGGGCTGCACGATGTTGGGGCGTGAGGGGAAGACGGCCTAACGGTGCGCGGGACCGTAGCCCAGCTTCATGGAGACGGTTGCGAATGGTCCTCACTGATACCTCAGGAGCAACAGTGTCCCTAATTTGCTGGGAAGTGGCGGTGCGGTCCCCTACGGCACTGCGTAGGATCCGACGGTCTTGGCATGCATCCGTGCGTCGCTGCGGTCCGATCCCAGGTCGACGGGCACGTGCACATTCCGCCGACCACTGGTGACGACATCGATGAACAGTGGAGACCTCACGCCCCACGTGTTGAGCAATTCGGCGGTACGTCCACCCGGCCTCCCGCATGGCCAATATACGCCCTCGCTCAAAAGTCCATCAACTGCACATACGGTTCATGCCCACGCTGTTACGGCGTGCTACCAGTGTTAAAGACTGCGATGGAGCTCCGTATGCCCCGGCAAACTGGCTGACACTGACGGCGGCGGTGCCCAAACGCTGCATAGCTAGCGCCATTCGACGGCCAACACCGCGGTTCCTGGTGTGTCCGCTGTGCCGTGCGTGTGATCATTGCTTGTACAGCCCTCTCGCAGTGTCCGGAGCAAGTATGGTGTGTCTGACACACCGACGTCAATGTGTTCTTATTTCCATTTCCAGGAGTGTATGAGAACTTTGGTTCCACCACTTACACCATCTTTCCATTAGAAAAACCAGCTTCAAGTTCAGCATCTTTACAGAACTGGGCTGGCCTGGAGTACGATACGGAAGGGATTTAGCACGGAGGTCTAAACTTGGTCTATTGTATGTACCATGCACCAAGTGGGGCACCATCCGGGAGGAAGGATGAGGGAGAGCAGACAGAGGGTGCTCGTCCCAAGTACGCGATGGAGTATAGAGGGCAGGGTTCCTATCAATTACTGCATAGTGTTTAACGCCCGCTGTTACTACATGCGGCAAAGCAGGCGGTGAGACTGATGATGTGCGCACTCGTAAACAAAAGCTGGTGATCTTCGAATTTCATCTGTTAGTTACTCACCAAAGTCTCAGCTATTTTGGACGCTCAGCTGTTATATAACAGTCGTTGGAGTGAGTTGATGTGTTTTTATGAAAATGAACCAAATCGTGTATCGAGCTGTCATTAAGTATTTGTTTTTGGAAGGCAAATCGCCTACGCAAATCAAAGATGAGTTGGATTCTGTGTTTGGGGACTCTGCACCATCATTTGTCACAGTGAATGAGAAAAGTGTGCGAATTAAGGTTCGAATTGCTTGAACATCGACCCTAATCGCCAGATCTAGCACCTAGTGACTATCACCTGTTCCCGAACCTCAAAAAATGTCTTGTAGGACGAAGATTTCACAACAGCGAGGAGGTCATTGATGCGGTAAACAACTATTTTGAGGATCATGATAAATCACATTACAGAGATGATTTAATTAAATTAAAACAAGGATATAACAAATGTATTGGCCTTTCTGGAGATTATGTTGAGAAATAAAGACAACAATTTAAAATGCCTTTTTCCCCTTCATTGTAAGGCCAGGGACTTATCCGCCAACGCTCGTATTTTGAAATATGACAAAGTTAGAGTATCTAGTGTGGAGTGTGTGCAGACTGTACGTAGAAGTGATCATTTCGCATGGCGAATTGAGCGACCACGACACAATTGGCAGATTACGGCCCTGGTTAAGAGTGGACGGACAATGGACCACTTTAGACCAGCAGCACTTGGTGGTGAAGTTCTGCCGGTGACGGACATGGCGCTTACCTGACGTCTTCCTCGAGCAAGGTCAGTCACGTATTGTCAACAATATGTGTGTCTGTGTGTACTTAAGTTCCACTCATATTATTTCCCCAAAAACATCTCACAAACTGTGCTCTTCTTGCACAAGTTACTAACATATGCGCTAATGTACACTGCTACACCTTCACTGTCGCTGATATTAAGTATCAACATTTCTAATTGAATCTTACACTCAGTGTATGGTTAAACGTTCCCCTAAAGAGCTTTGAATTCAATTCAATTTCCCACAGTTCACACTCATTTCAATTACAGTTTGCCTAATAATCTTAAAAGCTGGAAGCATTACTTCTATATATAATACATTTTATTACAAATGAAAATTACAACTCGAATATTCAGGGAATGTCCTCAAAAGTTCTCTTTATTCTGATTAACTTCTTTATAACTGAAACTGTGAGAAATATACAAAATATTACTACATAAACATTCAATCTTATTAAAATACACAATCAGTGTCAAATACATTTTCCTGCACAGTTAACCATTTCGTTACAGTCCTTGTTATTTCTTTAAATATACCAATAGTTATACCATTCTCAAATAGCAAGTCGTTATCCACTTTTTATCTGTGGGACACATAAAAACAACAGAAAACATTTTTATATCACTTAGTCTACTATATTCCCTTGTAACTACAATAAAAAAATGTTTATCTTGAAGTAGGAGCAATAAGTGTTTGTACAAGAGTAGAGAAAGTCATGTATACATCACATAACGACCAAAACATTTGACTATCACTTAAAGTCTACTGTATTCCCTTGTAACTACAATAAGATAATGTTTATGTTGAAGTAGATAGAGCAATAAGTGTTTGTACAAGAGTAGAGAAAGTCATGTATACATCAAATAACGACCAAAACATTTGACTATCACTTAAAGTCTACTATATTCCCTTGTAACTACAATAAGATAATATTTATCTTGAGGTAGATAGAGCAATAAGTGTTTGTACAAGAGTAGAGAAAGTCATATATACATCACATAACGACCAAAACATTTGACTATCACTTAAAGTCTACTATATTCCCTTGTAACTACAATAAGATAATATTTATCTTGAGGTAGATAGAGCAATAAGTGTTTGTACAAGAGTAGAGAAAGTCATGTATACATCACATAACGACCAAAACATTTGACTATCACTTAAAGTCTACTGTATTCCCTTGTAACTACAATAAGATAATGTTTATCATGAAGTAGATAGAGCAATAAGTGTTTGTACAAGATTAGAGAAAGTCATGTATACATCACATAACGACCAAAACATTTGACTATCACTTAAAGTCTACTGTATTCCCTTGTAACTACAATAAGATAAGGTTTATCATGAAGTAGATAGAGCAATAAGTGTTTGTACATGAGTAGAGAAAGTCATGTATACATCACATAACGACCAAAACATTTGACTATCACTTAGTCTACTGTATTCCCTTGTAACTACAATAAGATAATGTTTATCTTGAAGTAGATAGAGCAATAAGTGTTTGTACAAGAGTAGAGAAAGTCATGTATACATCACATAACGACCAAAACATTTGACTATCACTTAAAGTCTACTGTATTCCCTTGTAACTACAATAAGATAATGTTTATCATGAAGTAGATAGAGCAATAAGTGTTTGTACAAGAGTAGAGAAAGTCACGTATACATCACATAACGACCAAAACATTTGACTATCACTTAACATCTACTGTATTCCCTTGTAACTACAATAAAATAATGTTTATCATGAAGTAGATAGAGCAATAAGTGTTTGTACAAGAGTAGAGAAAGTCATGTATACATCACATAACGACCAAAACATTTGACTATCACTTAGTCTACTGTATTCCCTTGTAACTACAATAAGATAATGTTTATCTTGAAGTAGATAGAGCAATAAGTGTTTGTACAAGAGTAGAGAAAGTCATGTATACATCACATAACGACCAAAACATTTGACTATCACTTAGTCTACTGTATTCCCTTGTAACTACAATAAGATAATGTTTATCTTGAAGTAGGTAGAGCAATAAGTGTTTGTACAAGAGTAGAGAAAGTCATGTGTACATCACATAACGACCAAAACATTTGACTATCACTTAGTCTACTGTATTCCCTTGTAACTACAATAAGATAATGTTTATCTTGAAGTAGGTAGAGCAATAAGTGTTTGTACAAGAGTAGAGAAAGTCATGTGTACATCACATAAGGACCAAAACATTTGACTATCACTTAAAAGTCTACTGTATTCCCTTGTAACTACAATAAGATAATGTTTATCATGAAGTAGATAGAGCAATAAGTGTTTGTACAAGAGTATAGAAAGTCATGTGAGTACAACAAACCAAAGTTTTGGTATTACATATTTAGTTATAAGACAGAATATGTTTATAAACAAGAAGAGAGCCGAACAGACTATACTTTAACGGGGACGTCCTTCGGTTCAACTAGCCCCTTTGTGTGCGCAATGTCTTAATGTGTTCCACGTTGTAGCTTGACCAATTCAGAGACAGATCTGTCCTTGTTCTGCAACACGTCACCAAAAAGTGTGGCGACGACCACCTTGTTGCATGCTGCCAAAGTTACTTAAGGTTTATATATGGAGTGAGTAGAAAGTATGCAACAATGCTTGTGACTTTGTTGCTATAGTTTCGTGAAGTGATAATTTTCAGAAAAACTGTAAGATATCAACATGTTTTCTTATTTCTATAATTTTTAATACGAAACACTCTTCTTAGTGGTAAATTTTTGTCCTCAGGTCTCGGAACGTACAGATAGATGTGTTTTGAATTGTAATTTAAATTTATTATGACGTATTACAGCACAAAACATATTCATAGCAAAATTAGTGTTGCTTTGTTGTAACACATGACAAATTCGCTTCAAAAGTTACTCAAAATGTCCTCCATTTACTGTCAAACAATGCCAAAGTCTAGTTAATGTTTCCAGCAACACTGTTGGCCTAATCAGCTACATTTCTTGTTCAATTCTATGCTTCAACTCTTCAAGATCTCTTGGTAAACCTTCCACTTCAAATATCCTCACAAGAAAAAGTCTAAGGAGATCTTGTCGGACATTCAATACTTCCTCTTCTGTCAATCCATCTTCCTGGTAATTCACAGCTGTCTTCCATAATGTACTGACGAGTAGATAAATGTGGGTCTTCTTACACTGATAATAAACATCAAGAGCTTCGTTCTGGATACATTTCATTAAACAAGACACAAAGCTCCTTCTATCACCATATCCGATCATCATTAGTATTTCTGTAAGTTGTGCCATGAGTAGAAGATTTTACAATGAATTAAACATTGTTGTCCTTAATATAATTTTGAGTCGAACTAATACAAATTAGATACTCACAGACAAAAAATCAGGCGTGTACCTGATAAAGTGCAAAGGCTGTGACAACTTTTACATTGGAAAAACAAAAAGGAACTTGAACATTAGGCTTAAAGAGCATTTTAGGAACATCAGGAACAACGAAATAGATAAATCTGCCGTAGCGTACCATTGTTGGAAGGAGAAACTTGGTATAGAACGAGAAATGCACTTATTAAAATGTGTCCAAGGTCCAGTTGCATTAACCACGTGAGAAAAAATCTTCATAAAGAAATATGAAAGAAAATTGCTTAATTTCGACACTACCTTTGAAGAAAAGTCAAACTTCAAGTTCATCAAGATACCAACAGAGACGCACCTATCGCCTCCAATGAGTTCACCAAACCAACGTCTATCAGTCGACAACAGCTGATGATGTTAGGAAGATCCTACCGAAACGCGTTCTAGGTAAATAAATGGGGCATTGAGTATTAGTTCGACTCAAAATTATATTAATTTTGTGCTTCATCGTATCATAGTCCTTACACATTGGAATATTGTTGTCCTTATTAAGTTAGCTTTTGTCTGTATTTGTGCAATCCAAAGCCACATATTGAAGTAGCCTACTGTATGGTTTCATTCAAAACCTACTCAGTTTGAAGTAATGATACGTTTTCTTTTGTTCAGTAAATATGCAGTAAGGTCCTAATAAATAACATCGCTTCATGGAGTTACAGGCATTGTTCCTTACTTTTTACTCACCCGGTATATAAGCTTACATTAATTAGCTTTACTGGTTGCAGGAGCGAAGCGGGAGTGATCCAGGTTTCTGATTCACACGAGGTGAAGTTACGAGGGCAGATCAAATATAAACTGGAATGTTAATATAAATCTGCTGTTGGTAACACAGTATACTACAGGAGAGAAAGTCTCCGGGGCCTGAGACGCAGGGGGAGTTGAAGAAGGTTCCCACACCCTCTCTGGACAGGTTTATGACACCCGGCTCTGGCTTGTCGCGGCAGCACAATAAGGCCATCGGTGACACTGCTGTAAATGTGACTGCGTGGGTTACGTAAAATCAAAAGTCTAGTTTGTAGAAATTTAGAACACTCTTTATTACAGTAAAAAGACGTGAAATTGACAATCAGCTGTCTTCAAGGTCAACTCGGTGCCCCGCCGCTCGTATACAAACGAAAGAAATCACTGCGGTACACTTCAAACGTCGATTGTTGGAATAACCATCACACAACTGCCGCTTCTAACACCTTTTCGGTATTTGTATCTCCAGTCATTGTTTCTAAATTACTGCTGACCTTCCAAGAAATGTCACAATTTCATCCTCAATATATGGAAGAGACTAGAAGTAATGTCACGAGGAAAGTCAGCCGTGAACCTAAGACCTCTATTCTGTGCACAGTGTAGCTGTATGTGCTCATGCCTTACATATTGCTTACATATAGTATTTTTTTTTTTAATTTATTTATTACACTGCATGCTCCGTTACATCGTAAGACTACATGCATTCCTTAAACTTATTACAACAAGTTGTAGTAATTACAATTTTTCAAGTGTTACAAGTTTTCAATATATGATACAATTTTTTGATTATGATTTTACATTTTTTCAAAGTCTATTTTGTTTATGAATTTTAAAAATTGTTTTTGGTAGTGCTTGATTAGATCACTGTTTGTTGCCGGCTTCTGTCCACCCCTCAGTCTAATGCTTTGTTTGAGTTCTAGTCAAGAGGACAGTTGTATATTAAATGATCCACTGTTTGGTTTTGTAGTTCGCATTTGCACATTGCACTTTCCGATATTTTGAATCTGTTGTAGTAGTCCCTTGTCTTCCCATGTCCAGTTAGGATGGCGGTAGTCTGTCCGTTGAGTGTGATCCTTATTTTTTAGTCGTTCTTGCACAAAAGGGAATAACTTTTTGCTGATTCTTCCTTTTGTTGTGTTCTCCCATTGGTCTTGCCACCTTCGCAGTCCTTTCTCTTCTCTCTCCTTGATTATGTGTGTCCTGGGTATCTCGCTGTAGATAATTTCCCCGTTGTCTTCCTGTGCAGCCTCCTTTGCCGACTGGTGTGCTAGTTCGTTTCCGCGTGTGCCTTTACCCATTTTATGTGGATGGTCCAGCCATCGTCCTGCAGATGCTTGATCTTGGCCTTTATTTCTTCTATTATTTTGCTTCGGATTTGACTGTTCTTAAGAAGGTCTACTGTAATCTGGCTGTCGGTGCTCACTATGCCTAATTTATTTCCCACTGTAAGCTCTAAACTGTTATCGGCTATTGCTCCAAGTCCCTCTAGAATTGCTATCTGTTCTGCTTGGTTATTGGAGCAGCACTCACCGAGTTTATACTTGAGCTTTTTAACCTCTTCCCCATTTTGGAAAACTGCTGCTGCTGCTCCGACTTTTCCATTTATCTTGCTTCCGTCGGTATAAATCTCTATGTTGTACTGTATGTCTTCCTGTGCTTCTTGAACACATAGAGTATTAAAAGGACCCCCCCGTAGGAGAGGAGATCCGTCCCCTTGAGCTGCCGTGGTGCGGACGCTGCGGACACCTAGCACTCGTGGTACCTCTAACAGGAACCTCGAGCCGAACATTCGAGCCCCTCGCAAATGGGAGTTGTTCGGATTGGGTTGGACTCGAGGAGGCAGTGTGTTCCCGACACCCGCGAGAGCTCGGGTACCTCCGGCCAGGCTTCGGCCGCCTGGAGAGGACAGAGGGTTGCCTAATAAGTCCCGGGTACTATCCTGTAGAGCTAGTAGAAGGTGAGCTAGATCACCAGGCGGCCCCACCGAGGTTACTCGGTAGTCTTCCCTGGTGGGCTGACGCGCGTAAGTGGCGTATCCACTTCCACCCTTCTTGACGTTGTTGCCGATGGGGCGGGGGGGATTTATAGACCCTAGGAATTGCCTCAAGGAAAGAACCCCGGAGTTTTCCAACGCTCCCAGGCTGATAGAGGCCGGAGTCTTTGTACTTTCGGGTAGACCTCGCGCCAACATATTAAAAGGACCACGTGCTCTCGGAACAGGTGTAAGGGACATAGAACCAGGACCAAACATAGGGTACAGCAATGTCCCCTTTACCGTGCCGAGAGATCCCTGATGTCCACTACAGTAAGACCTCGGTCCAACTTGACACCCAGGTACAGTATACCACAGGAGAGGTCTCCGAGGCCTGAGACGCAGGGGGTTGGCGAAGGTTCCGACACCCTCCCTCGACAGGCTTATGACACCCCATGTCAGTACAGTTACAGACCATTCAAAAATATTCTGACGTCTTCTATTCTTATGATTAAATCTTCTCGGTTTTAGTGTACAGAGGGAATAGGGCTCATGTTTTTAACGGTTCCGCTCCTTGTGTAGCATGCGTTCTCTGTCACACACATTTGCTGTCCTTGTCTCAATGTGTAATTGTGGCACTGGCTGACACATTTGCATTGCTGGACAATACGTTTGAGGAGAGACTTTGTCAGTACGCTGGTGGGGGTATCTCAAGAGAGGGTATTGCGCACGCACGCACCGTGGACAACGGGACTGCATCAGTACGCCATGAGTAAGAGGTGCCTACAGTACGCGCAAGATAAGAAGAGCGCTGGATTTACGGGGTAGTGCAAGTAGGGGAGAAGTTGCGAGAGCTAACGCTCTTTTGTTTCTGCAGTGTGCTCAACCTTGAAAAACACAGTTCAGCAAATTAGTGTGTAAGATAAGCGAAGATATGCGCCGCAAGTTTGAGATCTGTGGACAAACATTAAATTGAACTCGATCCTTTAAAAAACACATAACAACAGTAAACAAATATAACAGCCATTAATACTCACTCATTCGCTTTGTGATTCTTCGATTTCTGAGTCTACTGCATCAGTTTCATCGTTAGTATCCTCTGACCTGTTGATAATTTCATCAATCGCATTTTCAATTACACCATTATTTCTCCAATTTGTCATTTCCAGTTCTTGCAGTATTCTTCCCAATCCTTCGCAGTTACAGAACAGAATGCTCTTATAGCAAGTTTCTGTAGATTGGTGGCTGACATATCACTAGTAACGTTGTGTCCTCTGAAAACGTTCTTTATTTTTGCCCACGCCAGTCAATTGCATTCAGATCACAGTTATACGGAGGTAAACGAATAATAGTGTGTCCCCGTTCGAGAACCATAACATCCACAACATAGGTAAGTCTTGCTCCTAGGTTTGTTGGCCTATACCGGTGTAGCTTTGGTAATGGAGGAAAATAGAAAGCTGTGTAGAAATATACAAAGGGCTCAGAGCAAGAGAAAAAGAAAGATAAAGGAGCAAGATATAAGGAAAAGAAGGAAGCCAAAAAGGAAAGGATTGAAGGGAAAAGAAGAAAGAAAGAAAACATCACTATTAGTCATTACCATACACAGATCACAGCCTTAGCTGCTTTGTCCTGGTGTTTTTGGAGATTCATTGGGATGAGATGTACAAAATGATTTAATACGTCTGACACTGCTGACGCTTTTTCCTGTGTAAGCAGTAGCTCGTTCTACTGATTTGCTGAATGGGAACATTAACTGGTTGTTATAATTTTCTATATCGTAACTTTCTGCGACTTTCGCTATTAATTTGCGGCAATCACTATGCACAACTGTACGTGCATGTTTCCGAGTCGGAGTTCGTTGCTCGGAAGGTACATATGATGATGAGTTTGGTGTGCTCTCAGCCTTAATTACAAGCTGGTTAAGCTACAGTAATTAACCTCAAACGTGCACAAAACGAATGCACACAGAAAACAAAGAGCGCACGTAAAAGCTTAGTATATTAGTCACTAGATGTCAGAGTGTACCAGTGTAGCGCATTTCATGTTTCTAAGTTGTCATCTGTGTTTACGGAGTTAGCCGAAACCTACCGAGTGAGGACTTGGGAGACAAACACTCAAGATAAATTGCGCATACTGTACGTGTGTTGCGCAATGCACCATCATCAGATTTCTTGAAAAAAGCGCATCAAACCATCGGAAAGTTTGAGAGAGCTTCGCGCACAGTTTGGGGAAGAAACACTTTCGAAGACTTGAGTATATGAGTGGGCTAACATTTTTGTGGTGGGGAGAGAAGCTGTAGAAAATGAACCTCTTAGGAGAAGATCGCAGACAAGCATAACTGCAGACAACATTGTACCCATTCGTGACATTATTGCATCGGTGCATTTCTCTAGGAATAAGTTACGGAAGTGTTTAATCAATCATCCAGATGAACTCCATTACAGAAAATGGTCTGCCAGGTAGGTTCCTCGTCTCTCAACCAGGAACAAAAAACGTTACGCCAGGAAGTTTGTCAGACGCCTGCATCACTACGAGGAGGAGCGAGAAGATTTCTTGTATCGTATTGAGATTTGTGATGAAACCTGGGTGCTTCATTACACCCCAGAGTCAAAGCAAGCAAGCATGGAGTGGCGGCGAGGAGACGAAGCAGGTCTGGTGAAGGTCTGAACACGCCCATCTGATGGAAGGGTGCTTGCAATCGTTTTGCGGGACTCAGCGGGTGTTTTCCTGGTGGATTTTCTTCACGAACAAAAGACAACTAGTGCCGCCTATTGCTGTCACATTTTGGATGAAGCAAAAGCAAAAGGCAACAAGGGATATCACAACTGATCCGAAACATCATTCTTCTCCATGACAATGCGAGGCCACATACTGCCACTTTAACGCTAGAAAAACTGGATAAAACGCATTGGACACTGGAACACACTCCTTACAGTCCAAATTTATCACGCTGCGCCTACCATTTGTTTGCAGCGCTCAAACAAGACCTAATCCTTGTTTCACATAAGCTTGCCCCGTATCTCTTAACGGTCACGTGACCTTATCACTTCTCATTGGTTGCTGTTGTGGTATAGACTGTTGTGCGGTAAAAATTTGTTCGTTATTTAACATCTTTTTATGTTGGAAGAGAATTGTCAAATTTATATTTTCGTAACTGTTTTTATGAAATATATTACGCAACAGAGTTGATTTATCTGAAATGCATGTTAATTCTTAAACGAAGTAAAGAGGAGGTTCCTTTGCTCTCAAGCACATGGCACGATAGCACGTGATTTAGCGGTAGTGATGACATATTTGTTTATATGACTTTTATCACTGACCTTGTTTTGAACTGGATTAGTCATATATCGCCATTCGACGGTGTGTTATGCCGTTTGCGAGAGCTAAATTACTTTATTGATCGTTTATTGCGCGTGTACTTTTTATATGTATAATGGCAGAGCCTACCGCCAGTTTTTCACTGAAGCATCGCAAGGGAAAACCGTAGAAAGCGGCGAAAAAAGAATTGTGTTGCATGTGTTTAATGCACTCACAGAGAGCAATCCGTCTTTGTCAGTGAGAGAAGTCGAACAGCTGAAGTTACAGGTGTGAGTGTTAGATGCGTAGGAACATCGCGACATGAAATTGAGACAACAGGAAAACTTACCACTCCAGGGGCGATATTGCTGTGTGGCGGAGACGTTATTTAAGGACAACCAAACTGAATCGTGATACAAATCGCAAAATATAATACCTTGACGAAACTTGGGTGAATGAAAGACACACAAGTATGGCGTGACACGACTTTTAAGACTGAAAGACAAGCATTTTTGCAAGGTGTGTGTGCTGGTTTTAAAAATCACAGTGGAAAAGACCGAAGGCCTTTCATTATAAACTTGTTCCAGTTTCATTGTTCATTCATTCAGTTTCAACTTGCTCAAGTTCATTATAAACTTCATTATTTTTGCATGCCTTCATATTCCTATTTGTATGATTTTATCTATCTTCCTGGCAATTATTATGACGCTTACTGCAGGTTTCAGTGTGACGGGAAGGCACCGCCTATCGCATATGGCGCGAAAGCATTAGTCAATTAGGATGAGGGGGAAGGTAGTTGCACGCGGAGTGGTACATGTCAGGGGGTGAGGTTATATGAAACAGAGATTAGGGACGCAAATGGAGAGTTCTTGCGCAAGTGGCTCCGCACACGTGCTTCTTCTTTCTTTAAGGATGGCATCAAAAATTTGACAATCCAATGGAGAAAACGTGTATCGAAGGCACGGCACTGTGTATAACAGTAATCTGTGTATCAGAATTTTTTGATAAGATGAATTTAAAAACATAATTTCCGTTTATATTTGATCCGCTCTTGTAGTTTGAGGTTTTTTTCGTTCATAAGAAGACTTCATTGGTGTGGATAATGCACTGCCTTGACATTTACGCTTATACGCATCGCTAATTCACAGCATTTCACTTCCCAATTACATCGCGCATGAGCAGTAGTGAGAAGTCCTTAAGGCATAATTTTGGTATAAAAGTACACTTTCTAAATAGTGGAAAGTTTATAGAAGAGACAAAAATGATTTTAATTTAATGACATTCCTTTCATTTCCAATGAAGTGATGAAATCATAGGAATATTTACTGGTTCGGGCATTTTGCATAGTTTTATATAAGTGACACTTGTACCGATTCTTGGGATGACTTAACACGTGGAAGCGTTAAATTACCAGAGGTCCGTATAGGAAAGGCACAAAGTATTTAAAAATTAGATGTTTTTAACGATACCTTTATGCTCTTAAAATTTCAAATATAACAATATACAATTTCTCTTGTCTTCAAATCTTTTTGGCCGCGCCGCGGCTCAGTGATTACACCGCTTGGCTCTCACCAAGGCGGCCCGGGTTCGATCCCAGGCGACCGCAAAGTGACAACACGGCGCTGGGGCTGGTTTTCTCCGGGATCTCCGGTTTCCCCTGCCATCTAATTCCACCGCTGCTCCATTTTCATCGCATGTATCATCAGTATCATCGCCTGAGGTGCCGTATGTAGTAAAAGCGGGCGTTAAACACTACACATTCATTCATTCAAATCATGTCAATTAGTTATCCTTGCCACTGGTTATATATTATTTCTTTAACCGAAATGAAGGTCTTTAGGGTTTCTTTTCTTGTTTAAAGTGCACTAATTCCACGAAATTTGTCTTAATTGACGCGAGAAACACAGGGAAAAATTTGGTATAGAACTTACATAATGAAGCGAGCCAAACAATGTTCTCCACAATGTCCCTACCTACGGAACAACGAAGTGTAGATGCGATGTTCAGTGTCCGAGATCCATGCAGAAGTCCTCTTTCTTGTACCGGAGCCTCCCACACGAAAAGTCCGGCCGATCCCCCGGTGTAGTGTCAAGCAATTGTCCACAAGCTTTTGGCTCCCTCTACAGGCGAAGGTAGCGCTTCCTAGTGCTCAGCTACGGAACTCGTAAGAGACTAGATATAACTAGGCAGCATGGCTCGTAGTCTAACGAGCTGGAGATCACTAATATAGCTGAGGAGCTGGAGGAGTAGTAGTTAGCACGAAGTAAATGAGTCATTAGAAGTGATCAGGTGCACACTTCTAAATAAAAGAAAGGGGTAAGCGACTATCATGAAGGAATGGGGTTTACTCTTCTCAAAAGGATAGATACCGACGGTTGGTACGACCTTTCTTTTAGCATCTCCAGGAGGTCCCTGGAGCTGTTACCTACAATCTCGGCGTTCGCACTCGCCACAAGATCTCCTGAGTCACTCTCCAGTACGAGTGATAACCATCAGACATAAAGTGCTCAATTTGTTTTAGAGTGATCCTGCCACATTTAGCTAGAGGAGTCGCTAGCTACCTCAATTGTAATGTATACTTTTACTACCTTTCTCAATAACAAACATCTGTAAAGCATACTTGCTGATCGATGGATAATAACAATAAAAAGATAGATGGCTTTTCAATCTGAAATTCAGAAAGGTATTCCAATAATCTTTCACGTACTGTTTTTGGATAGCAAGGATGAGAATTATAGTGTTCTGGTTTTGGAATATTAAATATGAATTTGTTGGATTAGCTGGTGAGCAGAAAGTTGAATAGGAGAAATTTAGACATACTAGACATAATTCTCATACAGGTATAAGAAGGAGAAGAATAATTAATAATTATGGAGAAGAAAGAGAGGAAGAAGAAAAGGAAATCGATAGAATTGAAGTTCAAATGGCAATACAAGAAATCAAGCTAGGTAAAGCAGCTGGTAGGGATCGATTAGCACCAGAACTGTTTAAATATGGAGGTAAAGAATTAATAAAAATACTGAAAAGTTTATTTCAGAAGACATGGACGGAAAAATTACCAAGCGATTGGGAAT